>JAABKK020021467.1:0-48902 GCA_011634745.2 Catotricha subobsoleta | reverse complement strand
TATTTCTGGTGACAATTTTTATATTTCTGGTGACCATTTTCATATTTCTGGTGACCGAATCTTTATGACCCTATTTCGATATAGAGTTCAGATTAGTTGAAATTATTTGATGTTTAGTTCAAATGTTGAAACGCTCTGCCGTTTAATTTAAGTGGTAAATTCTTTAAAAAAAATATATATATATTTATATATGAAGAAAATTAGAACTCAATAACTGACTAAACTCAATAAATGCGTCCGGGAATATTAATCGAAAACGACTATAATATATTTTTGAGAACCAGTAATGTGTGTAATAAATATTGTGTTTTGATTTTACAAAGTAACAAAAAGTAAACAAAAGTTTACACTTTATTTATTTTTATTTTTATTTTTATTATATTTACTTAAAGCTTATAATAGTCACTTAATTTGGTACAAATAGAAATATGCGCATTTCACATTCATATATTTATTGTAAATTTGTTTATTAAATAAACATTTATTATTATTATTTTTTTAAAATTATTATTTATTCTTTCGCGTTTCATTAAACGCTAATTTATATATACAAATATTATATATATATATATATATATATATACTATTACATATTATTATTATTTTTTCTTAAACTTTAAATGTTTCTATTGCAAAAATATATCAATTACTGATGTTTTTGCAACTGTATTTTTCTTAAAAAGAAAGAAATTTTTAATAATAAATAATATAATATATTACGGGACGAGAACAATAAAACTAATAAGCCTTGGAATTTATAATTTGAAGTAATTTTTTTATTTTTTTATTTATGAATGTTTTAAAAGTTAATTTTTGAATGTTCTTGCACACATTAAATTAGTTTTAAGCGTATTTTTCGATTATTATTTAGGACATGAAAATCACATGAAATTCAAATCACGACATTAATTTATATGATCGAAATGTACCTAATATAAAAAAAATAATAAATAAAAAGTATTAATCGTTTCGGATAGATATTGATTTGATTATTTTAAATAAAAGCGATGAAAAAAATAAAAAAATAAAAAGAGAAAAATTATCGTTATAGAAAGAGTATAAGTAAACATATATATGGATTTAGGTATGGTTTCGATTAGCCGAAAATCATGTACATAAAATTTGAAATCGAATAGAAAATAAAAATGTTATTGATGAAACCCAGCAGAACGTTTTGAATATATATATAAAAGAGTCTTGTGGTAACAAAATACAATACAAATTAAATATGCACACCAATTACAACTAATTAAGAATTGACATTAAATTTCAAATTTTGTGAAATGCTTGAGCAAAAGAAAGAAACGAAACGAAAAAATCGCGACTCTCCAAAAAAAATATTTCGCTTACGATTTCGTTACGTTATGGATCTGGGTTTAATTTCTCTTTTCAGGCTCTTGACGAAATTTTCTAATTTATATGGAAAATCTATCGGCTGAATGGTCAAAATATTTTACGTATTAACTTTTAAGAACTATCCTAATATTAAACTTTATTATTAATACATTTTTTTTGAAGAAAATCTATCTATAAACACTTTCTGTTCGATGATTTCAATAACTTTACTATATTTTTAGAAGTTTATGTTATGGTAAATAATTATTATTGCATAACCATTAACCACTGTTGGGAAAGATGATTTTTTAATATAACTTCGGAATAAACTCGAAATTATTGATATGGTTTTTTGTAGAAAAATGCTGATAAGTTACAGATTAGTTACAAATTCTACAAAAAAACCATTTGTTCCTTTTCATTTTATGAAATAGTTGGTTAATATAAAAATTATATACAAAAATCATCTATGATAATAAATCTGTTTATCTACGATTTATCTACAAAATCATCTTTCCCAACACTCAACCAAATGAAATCGTCATTGTAACCGAAAAAATAATATTACTGTCATTTATCTAATTATAAAATTGAAAAATGAAAAACTCTTTTAATATAAACAGAACCGAAAAATATTACTCAGTCATACAAATGTTTAATTAAAATTTCAAATACAAGAATATAAGAATAAATTCGAAAACTATGTGCGTACAAATAAAAAAATTCTACAAATAATCTTTCAGGTATCTAAATTAAAATTATGAAAACTATACGCAGATCCCTGTTTCACTACTAACCACCAAAAAACCGATTAATTTTTGTGTAAATTACCAGATCAATCAGACGATATCGTCAGAAAACGTACTGAACGCTCCTTAACGAAATCTTTATAGAGATCTACAAAGATCGAGAAACATCTACATACATATAGGCTACGTTAAGGCCCGTTCAGTGCGTTTTCTGACGATATCGCGTGTAATTGATCGGGTTGAGATAAGTTAACAATGAAAATCTACTGATTTTTTGGAAAAAATATCTTTGATTTACATGTGTTTCTTTTTCTTTCGTTATTTATTGATCCCATTGGTTCAAATAAATCAATACATTTACTCAAAATCGAACACCAATTTTGCTCCACAAAATTCATGGAAATCAGTTTTTCACAAAATCCCTGGATTTTCAATTATTTGTTTTTAAAATAACCACCCTTAAAGTTTTTTTTTTTAATTTTCTATGCCCACAGTGAATGGGAATGGTTGGCAAAAGAATTTTACAAAAGAATCTTTTCTTTTTTCTTTTTTTTATTGCTAAATACACTTTAGTTTTAACCCGATCAACCACTCGATATCGACCTTTAACGAACGGTACGGACCTTAACAAAATCTTTAAAGATCTATAAAGATTTATAAAGATCTTTAATGATTTCGTTAAGGTCCGTACCGTTCGTTAAAGGTCGATATCGAGCGGTTGATCGGGAAGAGTTTTAAATTAATTTTAATTTTTAATGTATTATAAAATAAGAAAGAACTTCCCGTATGAAAATAAAAATCGATTTTAGTATTAAAAATAGTATTGGATTTCAATACTATTTATTGCTAATTTCGACAAAGGATTTTTCATTTAGTATTGAATTTATAGTATAAGGGCAAGGAGTATTAAAACAGGAATTGAATAGTACTGAATCGTATATAATTTCTATACTTTTCTATAGCTTCATTTTCATTCGGGTCTAAAACATTTAATTGAACAGAATAACTTTGATGAATTTAATTTTCTATCAAACAAAATATAATAAAGTGACATCAAAACCAATTGAAATATGATTGCGTAACAATAAAAAAATATATTTAAAATATATATTTTTTATCTATTTTTATGTTTTAATTTGTTCATCAATAAAGACGAGCTACTTCTATGTGCTCTATTATTTTTACACAATAGATTACAATTGGAAATATAACCTAACTGCAAAACGTAACCCATTTTTGATAATTGTTCATATTCTTTTTTTTTTATTTAAATACTACTCATTGCCTTTGTGCCAGTAGGCACCTTTATCAATGTTAGTGGTTTTTCAAGTTTTTATTGAAATCGGTTAATGCATTTATCAAAACATAATCAAATTCATAAACAATTTTTAAATTAAACCATTTTTTATTACGAAAATAAAAAAAAAAAAAATTGTTTGTGGGTGAATTGGAAGTGATTGAAACTTGAAATATGTTAAGTAGCTGTTGTAATAACAAGAAAACAAAAAAAATTAAGAAATAAAAAGCACACACATCAAGAATAAAGTATTATGAAAAATACACATAATACGAATATAAAATCTAATAAACATTTGGAATTAATCAATTTAGAAACGGTTAAAATAATGCAATTAAAAATATTTTCTAATATTCAGGTGTGTAATATATGGAATGGATATACGATACACCCAAAGAAAATACATACACCGTACAACTCTTTCTCATCGGCATTATTTCTAATATTGATTTTTAACCATCATTATGGACCCCGTAGGCATATTATACAAGTATATAATAATATTAAACGTGTATCTCAATTAACATTATCCATATAATAATTTATTACAAAATCATTATTTTTTCTTTTTATTTATTATTATTATTGAATTGAAGAAATTTTATTAAAAGTTATTGTACTGGACTACTATGGATTTGACACATTGTGCGCAAAAGAAATAAGAGTTTTGTTGTTGTTGTTGTTATAAAAGAACGACACCACAATCCATATTGAGATTTAATAAGAATTTTAATTTTAACAATAAATTATGTAATTTGCAGTAACTTTACATATGCTTTTAAGTAGTAATTGTGGTTCTGGTTTGAAATTACAAAAAAAAAATGTTATTTCTAAATGATGTTTTGCATAAATTACAAATGATGCCGGGTCATAATAACGAACATCATGTATATGCATTTGAACTAATGTTTGAAGAAGAAAATATCATCATAATAAAGTCGATTTGTGTGTTTATTAATAAATTTTTACGTTAAAAATGGTTGGTTGATGCATAAGAAATTTAACAACATATATTCAAGTTCGTCAATAACTAATTAAGAGTTTAATTAATTATGCGGTTCATGTTGTAACAGTTATAATATTGTAGCGATAGCGCATATAATGAGTTCAATTAGCAATGTTAAAATAAACAAGCTGACAAATAAAAATTGGGTACACACTGTTTGGCCATTTTATATTCTAATTCTTTTTATTAAGAAAAATCAAATATTAATTTTAATTAAATGTCGCAACCAGCAAACCAAAAGGTATACATGCATAGTTTCCGACAAACATGCGAATAGCAGATGATTCTGATTCTGAATCAGATGAACGGTAGCTTCTAGGTTACTGTACAATATCACGATTAACGACATTTTTATTTTGAACTCCAGTTTTTTTTTAAATACGGATATTAGGACACCACTTTAAAGTTTACTGATCGTCTCATGTTTTTCAAAAGTGCTCTCAGCTCATTTCCATTTCCACCTGAGACTCCCAGAATTTTAGTGGGTTTTAGGTATAGTTTAAGGACGCCATCGAAAAACTCACCGCTTGCGACAAATGTAAGTGTGTTATGTTTTGTTAGAATTTTTTTGATTATATCTATTAAGAATTTGCAAATTTACAAAAAAAACTGACTTATTTTAAAAAAAGTTACAACCCAGATCCCGATTTGGAACTACTCAAATAGCTTTTGGAACTACCCATTTAAAATGAAGTTAAAATTTTGCAAAATGCAGTTGGAAATTAAAACCAAAATCGGCAAACGTGGATGGTTGTTTGGAAAAATAGTATCGTTTTTCACTTTCTCAAAAGTCAGCTAGGGGACAGCGCGAATTTTTTCGCGGTGTATTGGAAGTTTGGAAGAAATCTTTTTTTACTTTCTTAAAAGTCAGCTAAGGGTGAGCCTTTTTTTTAAGCGATTTTGCAATCGTCAATTGTTGTTTTTTTGAAAAATAGTATATTTTTTCACTTTTTCAAAAGGCAGCTAGGGGACAGCGCGGTATTTTTGGAGTAATAGTATCCTTTTTCACTCTCTCAATATTTCAAAATGCAGTTCACCAAATTTCTTATTTTATTCTCTGGTATACAGATTTATAATTGTTTTAGGGCTTGCTTGAGTCTACGTTTGAAGTTATACATAAATGAGGTTTAGGTTTATTGGTTTTTTTCGAGGGGTAGGACACAGGCTAAATCCTGGCCCCTGATTCCAAATTTTGTTGGCATCTTTTAAATGAATACCAAACAGATTCCAAATGATTCCGAGAGTTGTGACTCCTGAATCCATCGATTTTTTGACAATTTTTAGAAAATAATTCTTAATGATTCCAAGATTTCAGCCAAAGATTCCAAATGATTCCAAGACCTGTGGCCCCGGATTCCAACTAGTGTCCTACCCCCCTCGGTTTTAATGATAAAAATTCATAGCCAGCATTTAAAAAAAAAAAAAAAACCGCAAATTGAAAGTTTTATTTATTTATTATTTTCTTTATGTTCGAAAAATGAAGCAAAAAAAAAAATTGAAATAATTCTGTTAAATCAACAATGAAATTATATATGACTCTGTTAGATTTTTTTGTTTAATTTATTCTTGAGCATTAACTTTGTTTATAGTCAAATTACTCACGATTTTGTCCGTGCAAAAGGTATTCTTGAAAATACTTTTCTATGCACATCCATTGCTCCGTTAAACTGATTTTTTAAGAAATCGTAACTGCTTTTTTAAAAAAAAATAAAATAAAAAGCAAAAAGGTTGTTAAAACAGAAAATAATAAAAATATGGGCTGATTTGATGTCATTATAATTTGTCATGAATTAGAAAGATCCATTAAAACTATATTACATTTATATAACACGCAATATCCTAACATTTATTAGTTATAGTTAGTCGGTGTTTCATACACTCTTTTTTTTTTGTTTTTGTTTTTTTTTGTTAAAACTATTTCAACTGAATACTGGTACGCAAGAAAAGGGGAACAAAAGTTCAATTATATTCGTATAGACTATACAGAATAAATACTAAGAAGGTTTTACTCAAAAATTAACTTGAAATATTTTCTAAGAAATAAAAAAAACAAAAAAAAAAGGATACGAAGGGACATTTCAATTTTTCTTTTCATTTTATTCCTTAAGCATATGGCGTAACATGTAAGCGTATTATGTTTCTCATCTTTTTATTATTCCTTTATGCAAAAACAAAAAGTGTTTGTTTTTTTCTTCTGTTCAACAAAAGTGTGTGTGTTTTTTTTCTTACAAAATAACGAATTTCCTGTTTCTTGGTATATAAAAGAAAAACCAAAATATAATCCGCATTTAATTCACTCCCACAGTTCACACACACAATTCCAAAGCTAAAAATTGAATTTTATAGTTAGAAAACAAAAATAAATTGTATAGAAAAACGGTTTTACAAGCAATTTTATATAAAACTAGAGGTTAATCACTTCAAAAGCAAAATGAAAAAAATAATAGAAATAGAAATAGAAATAAATGAAATAAATCGTCTCTGCATAAACACCCTCGCCCACGTGTAAAAACAATATTGTGTACAACTGTTAATATGTTATTACAAAAATTGTACTCTGTCCGTGTATGATTTTTATAAATTAAATGTACGCACACCAAATACGACTTGTAATTTTATTGGAGCTTCATTATAATTTATTTCGCATTAAGTAACTACTTATAGGTCCGGTCGTCAGTGACTTGGGTATTTTTGTTATTTATTCAGTTTTATTTTTATTTATTTATTTTAATGTATTTTTGTTGTTGTTGTTAGATTATTCTGGTTCTTCTTCACAAAAGAATTCGTTCCGTTAAATTTACAAATATATAATTCTATAAATGTGCTTGACACCTAGTGCCTATGACTGATGAGACTAAATGTGCTCTGGGTAGTTAATAAAAGCTATTGGCAGATTTAATATTAAAGCAGTCAAATCGATCAAACACGCACATATTTATTTAGAGTAAAAAAAAAGAAGTAAGAAATCAATGGTTGTTGTGGTGATTTTTTTTCTGTTTTGTTTTGGTTTTTTTTTTTCGTTGGCCAGAATAGCAACAAAATGTGTAATGAATGAAGTACATAAGTACCTACTTGTCGTTATGGCACATTATTATATTATTACATAACAAACATATAACAAAATAGAGATGTTTAATATTTCATTTATTATTAATTATAATAATATGCATGTATGAGCATTTTCGTTTTTAATGGTCAAGGTGAAATATATTTACCGCACATTTTTTCAAAAATCACTAGCAACCAAATAGTTATTGATTTATTTTTATTTTTTTTATTATTGCATGATAAATTATTTATTTATATATTTATTTATTCTTTTCAAATATATAGTATTATTTAAAAAAAAAGCTTATATATTGCTCCGTCACAAACACCTTTATTCAAATTACGTGCCGCAAATAATAAATCTACAATCAAAAAAAAAAAAAAATAAAAAACCAACCAACAAATAAAAAAAAAAAAAAACCAGAAAAAAACGAAATTTTTTTCAAACTTCTAAACCACTTTTTTCTTTTGTATGTAACGTTTTATCGCACCATAACATCATCGCATGTACATTCATGACCACGAACAAAATTGCACTGAAGCATAACCGATATTATAGAAATGAAGTAGTTAGTGTACGGGCGGTGCGACCGATTTTATTATCGGGCTTTCGGGTCGGAGAATTATATCCAAATCGACATACGCAATCCATATCCATGTAAAATGTACATGAGTACATGACTCCGCGCGCACACACTACAATATTTTATGGAAATGTTTCTCTTTTTTTTCTTCTTCTTCTTGGTTTTCGTAAATATAAACGACCGTTGATAAAAATACCATCAAAATTTTATTATAAGTTTTTACCTGTATTTCATATACTTATATGAAGAGAGAGAAAAAACAACAACAACAACTCAACTACATTACAATACAATAACCCAAAAACTACAAATACTTACTAAACAAAATAGTAAGTCTTTTTAATTTAGTTGATATGTTGTTATTTTTGTATAAGTATACGTTGTGCAGCAGGGACGGTAACATTATATATGCGGCTTGCACTTGTTTGTTTAACAATACAATCTCAAATTCAACCGTCATATTTTTTTTTATTGTATTTTAATATCGCTTATCTATATTTTGTGCAATAGCTGGTTGACGATTACTTATAAACTTGTAACAAAAACAAAAACAAAAAGGCAATGGACCGATTTTAGATCCAATTAGACAATATTTATCTGTTTCAAATCCATTTAGCAATTTTTCTTGTTTCTAAGTATCCTAACTTTAAACAATAGGATAAAAAGCAAACTATAATGCAATTACTAAAAACATTTTGTGTCTGTAACTGTAATATTTCTTTAAATTTCATCAACTATATCCAGAATGAGTGTATAAAACACCTTTTCTAGCCGAATCTACTGGTTAATGGAGAATTTTTTGTACCCATTATCAATATTTTGTAATATACATCAATTACTATTACTAGATAGTCATAGTACATTACAAAATATCACGAAAGATTCAATGAATTCTCCCTTAAGCCTTAACCAAGTATGATTGATTAAAATCTTTACTGCCGGGTCTGATATTAATGGAAAAATGAATCAGTGCGTCAGTCAGTTTATTGAAAATCGAAAAATCGTACTATGTATATTTTGTTTATGTGCCTGCAATTATTTTCTCGTTAACGTCAACTGAGTATTTGTTTACATATAAATAACACAACAATAATGGCAATAATAAAAGTAAATATATTCAAAAGCCGAAAAACACCTGCTTCAAATATTGTGCAAAAATTGTTTGAAGATTTCATATAATTTCATTGTAACCCAGCAATCTTAGATAAAAAAAAAAAAAAAAAAATTAAATATTTTATTTTTAGAAAATTAATTTTAAAATAATATTTATGAAAAAAAAAAAAGAAAAAATTTATGATTTTTATCATTGTTTTAAAACAAGGGTAAAAATGTTATATTAAAATTGTATTAGTATTTCATTCGATATAAGTAGTTACTCACTCATAAACATTCATTTTATGTAAGTATGCAACTCTGGAATAGAACTTTGTTAGTAGCGTATTAAATCTGTTGAATTCAGATTGCTGTATTTTAATATGCACCTACATTGTACATTGTACAAATACCAGTACGTTCACATATGAATGATTGCATAAAATTGTTATTGTAGAAAAGAAGATAGCGTAAGGTGTGTACACTGCTGCGTATGTGTATATAATTTCATAGATATATGATTAGTGCTTATGTTACTACCAAAATAATACCTTTATATTATAATGCAAACAAAACTTAGGTTTTTTTTTTTAAATATTATTTTTTTGACTTTACCTGCAGTTGCTCACAGACACAAACGTTGAATAATAAAACTTCCACGCTGAAACAAGATCATAAAAACGGTAGAACGAAGGATAATCATTAAAAAAAAGTAGTGGCAAAAGTTACCTATATGTCAGCGAGCTAATGCAAATTGTATTGTTTGCAGGAATGAATGCTTAGTCATAGCTGTGTAGTTATAGTCATAACATGATATTGTGTTTTTTCCAGACAGAAATTATTTATATTCTATACGACTGTTCTGAAATTAATGGTCATCGCCTGTATAAGACATTTATGTTTTGTGCTACAGTTTTGCCATCGTTTCAAACACCCTCAAAATATTAAGAGTAATTTTGGTCGTTACTTATTTATAATAAATATTTTCTTTTCAAATAATCTCTAATGTTAGAGAATTTTCTTTTTACCACTGATATGAACCGAAAAGCGTTTCAATAGTTAAAATACGGAAACAGAAAATTTAATTTAATCAATAATCAATATGAGTTTATAAAGTAACTGCAAGGAAGTAAAAGTACGCCAGGTTTTTTTTTTAAACTGGCCATCAATCGCAACAAGTTTTGTTTTCGCACCTTAAGTAATTAAAACAACGAAACGTAAAATATCATTTTCCGTCAAAGCAAATTATACGTTAATAAATAGGCTGATAGAGGTAAGTAGTCTGTAATATTCAATCACCGTTAACATCATTACATACATATGTTTTCCTCAAATATCTCATATAATTATTTATAATCTCATGATAATATAATTTTACTATCAAACTGTGCACCACAATAAGAAAAAAAAAAATGTAGTCTCATCGATATTTCCTGATATCAATTAAAAATAGAAAGCAGATCGACACACCATAATCTGAAGAAGTTTAAACAATATCAGATCAGTTGGTAGTTTTATTGCAATAATTAAATAACGATTCAAGTGACACATGCTGCTTTAAATATCTAATTACGTTTCATGTTTTCCCGTCCATATATTATATTTATATTATTACATTAAATAAAACAGAAAACTAGTAAATAGATTGATGTACGTACCTTAGGGCGTTCTGATTTTGTATGAACATTTCTTTTTTCTTGATTTTTTTCAAATGTAGGGATTTTTTTTTAATTTCAAGTGGTAAGTAGTTAGAAGATAAATACGAAGTTTTAGAAAAATCGATCCATATTTGACCCCCTCAACACGATCTTGAAGTTTTCATTTTAGCTTATGATATTTACCATAATTTAATATTTTCAATATTTTATTTTAGACAAAAAGACATCAAAATCAAAATTGTTTAATTTAAATTAACATAACGAAAATAATTTCATATAAAATGTAAAATTATAAGTCTTCTTCATATATAAATAATGTTAAACTACGACATGGAGAGCAAATATGGCAAAGTGACGTCAAATGCATCCCAGAAATTCCCATTTATATGATATTTCTATATTTGTACGATCATTGGTGTAATTCGATCTTATCAATAAGACCTTTAGTCATTGAATATGTTTGTCTTATATTGTTCTTTAGTTTTCCATTTTCATGATATTTCTATTTAAATTATATGGCATATCCCTGAAGTATTTTGATAAGTTGTTGTGGTCATCGTTCATTTAGAATTATAATCATACGTGCAAACATGGGGGAGGGAGGTGTCACCTTCCTCCCACTGAGATTTGAAAAAAATATTACCCTATGTCGATTTTGCCGAAAACAGTATCTTTTTTAAGTTTTTGAACAAGAAAATAGTATGTGTTTTAAGTTTCAGTGAACTACACCCAGGGCCGTGCCATCATAGAGGCGAGAGAGGCGACCGCCTCAGGCGCAAAAATTGAAAGGCGCAAAATTTTATTTCAAATAATTTATTTATTATTATTAATTATACATTATACAATAAATAATTATTTTGGTGAATGAAAGGGTTCGTATACACTAGCATTGCGTTTTTATTAATATTTTGCTATTATAGTTAATATAAATTTTTCGATCAATCCAAGATATACCTCTATAATGAATTACGAAAAGACCGAGATATATGCAAACTTAACGTGGATTATTATTTATTGAACAAAAAAAGCTACTAACTATAGAAATTAAAACGCAGTACACGTAGCAGTTTCCTAATAGGAGAACAAATATCGAAACTTTATTAATTTTTATAACAATTCAAGCCAGTATCCATCTCGAACCACCGATGCTGGGCATGTCCAAAAATTCGCCGAGAATGCCATGAAATTTTGTGTCATTTAAGGTTTTGGAAAATTTACACCTGATTATTGGTTCTAAAAGTATATCTTTTTTCTGTTTTCAAAATACGATTTGCAGTCTACAGTTTCTTCTAAAAGCAAGGAATTTTTTTTATGCCATGCGTAGGAGATTCTATTTTGAGACAAAATAAATTCCAGCTGAAATATATCGAGATTTGCTTTCATTATGTGCGCATATTTTAAATTTTAGGGTTTTTTTTTATTTTCGTGCAAAGATATTGGCCAGCTGGAGCGCTAATATGAATTTTTGCCTCACTGTAATTTTAACCACGTAACGGCTCTGATCTACACCTCGATTTTGAACAAAATAGTTTTTTTTTTAGGTTTGAAAAAATTACCCTACTTCGATTTCAGAATTACCCTATCTCGATTTCTAAAATACAATTTGCACACAGCGCGGCTTTTTCCACGGTGGTTTGGAAGAATTTGGAGAAAATAGAATCTTTTTTCACTTTTCCCAAATACGATTTGCACACAGCGCGGTTTTTTTTCGAAGACTGAAGACCGTTTTTTTTTTTTGCTCGCAACTTTATTTTGAGGCCGTTTTGCAGTCGTCCGTCTATGATGAAAAAAAAAAAATTTACCCTAACTTAATTTTCCAAATCTACCCCTCCCTGAAATCAAAAGCGTGTGCATCTATGTTTATAATTATCATTCTATAATTTTTTAATTCATTTTCGTCAAAGCATATAAACAAAATTTATGAATAATAATATCAACGAATTTATATTAATAATGGTATAATGTAGTTGATAATATTTCGATCACAAAAATACGTAATCTAACCAATGATTTACTAAGAAACTATAATTTTAAATTGCAAATTTTAGCACTTCTCTCATAGATTCTGTAACATTCAGAAATAGGGTTTTAAACAAGCCAAATATATTTTAAAATTCAAATTGGTGATGAACGTAAATATAACTCATTTATTTACCTGTGATTTAATTAATATGATAAAATATTTTCTAACGAAAGATTGCTTAGTTTCAATACCAGTGTTGGGAAAGATGACGATCTTATCTACATAATTTCATCTAGATGATAGATAAAACGATCTAGAAAATTATCTAGATAAATTTCTCTTTTTTATCTTTATCTAATCTATTATATAAACCAAATCATCTTTTCATCTAGATAATAGATAAAAATAAATAATTATATTATTAAACGTACGTTTCCCTCTATCCTCTATGTTTTGTGATATTTTATTAAACTTTACTTAAAGAGGACTAATTATATCTTATATTTCTTTTTTTAAAGCGATGAGTATCACTTTCAATATATCATTCAAATTAGTGAAATATAAAATCAAAAAGCTTGTTGGGAATTTCTTTAAAACACGCATAATCATTTATAAGAATTTTCGATTTTCTTAACTGAATACTAGTTTTCGGTTTTCGGATTACTTGAAGCTTTGTATTTGGCATATATTTAGGCTGGTGTGAAAAACAAAAAAAAAAAAAACTAAAATCAATGAGACTAGGTTTAAAATCATGCGAATGGAGAAAATTAAATTTTGGCATATTTTTTTTGGATTAATTTTAGTTCTTACAAATGCCCAGGGAAATGGAGAGCATTGTTGTGTTTTCGTTTTAGGATCAATATTGAAGTTGTTTAGTTAGAGCTTTGTGATATACTAGGTAAATTTAGGGGGTTTTTAATTCGACTTATGTATTAAAACCTTGTACTCTTTTTGGATTATTTTAAATTTTTTTCTTCATTGTGATTCACAATGTTATAATAATCCTAAAAAAATTAAAGATTTAATAACCTTTAAGCTCTAACTAAACAGATTCTATAACTTATTTACCCCCAGACGAAAACACAACAATTGTCCCCATTTAACCTCCGGGGCATTTGTGAGGGTGACCGGTCAATTGGCCGAGTTAAATTGGCGGACGACAAATTGGCCGAGTCAAATTGGCCGATGGTCAATTAGCCGATTATACAAATTGGCCGATGGTTAATTGGCCGATTATATAGAAAATAATTGAAATCTATTAATTGTGAAATAAGAATGCATTTTACAATATCACTTTATTATTTAAAAAAAAAAAAATTTTTACTATGTCGTATATTGTGGAGAAAATGTATTCTGTATAAATGGACTTGGCTACAATTTCATCATTCTAACGTCTAGCACTATTTCATTCTTTTTATAGTTCCCCCGCTAGGGCTCAGCAGAAAGTGTTGTCTGTATAAATGGACTTGGCTACAATTTCATCATTCTAACATCTAGCACTATTTCACTCTTTTCAAAGTTCTCCTAATTTGTATAATCGGCCAATTGACCATCGGCCAATTTAACTCGGCTAATTAACATGTAACCATTTGTGAGAACTAAAGTTAACCCAAAAACTAATTAGCCAGAACTTTTTTTTCTCCATTTGGATGTTTTAACACCTATTTATTTCCGTTTTTTTTTTTGTTTCTCGCACCAGCCTAATAATATATTATACATATTTCTTAATTTTTTTTCCATAAATTCGTTTCCATATCAAACCGTTTCACGGCAGCTCTACATAGATAAAATCGTTTATTAGTATCGGTATTTAAAAAGTCTGGTATTCTATTAATGATTCTGTTACAAAATTATAATTGATTTTATATTTGAGTTCATAGCAATTTAAATACACTTAAATAAAACGTATAACTACTAATAAAACACTAATCAAGAATGTATGGTCATTGTAATTGTCGGTATGTCGAGTTGTCGAGTTGTCATTTTTGTGAAACAGGGCCCAGCTGACAATTTGTAATGTCATGTAATTTACAACTCTAACGAACGTACATTACAAAAGCTCAAAACATTGTTATAAACGCTAATAACTTATTTTTCGTGAAATTATAAAAACTTTTTAATAACTTTCTGTTTCTTGGTCCCATACATCATGCTACGCCGTTAACCGTTAAATTAATTTGAAAAAACAATCAAGACGCAACCCTACTATTCCGTTAAATTAAAATCATTTGATTAACTGGTTGGCGTCTTTACTACATTTAAAGGTGCAACTTCAATGTGCTGACCGCATTATTATGATTTGTACTTGTCGTAACGCCAATCGCAGAAATATGAAATATAGCTTATTTGCATAAAATTTGTTTAATCAACAAATTGTGATTGTTAAAAGTGATTGTGTATAATAAAATAAATTGTTATGGCCTTAAGTATGTTCTTTTCATAGATTTTATAAAAAAAATAACGTCAATTTTGATAGGTAATAATAGTTTTGTATTCGTTCTGGTGACACATCACTTAATAAAATTTACACATTGAAGACAAACATTACCATTATGTCCGGAAAATTTAATGGTTTTAGTCAAGATGAAATCCATAAAATTCATTCAAAATCAGGTAATTAAATAAAATTGTGTTAAATTTTCATTATTTTAAATATTTAAAACTGTCATTTAATACAGTTTCAGCAAAAGTAGATACGCGATTGCGCGTTAAAAAATTACCCGATAAAAATGTTCATCATACAAAAACATCGCATCATATAACAAAAACAGAACATCCTATTGAATTAAGTCCCGCCAGTCCCGCCACCATTAATTCTTTCGAAGTTTCCATTAATACAATTGAATCATTGCAAAATGCAATACATTTCAAACCATTGCCGCACAGAAATCATGTGTCCAATGAAATTGTTTCAAATAAATTATACAGAGAAGAAATGACATTTGAACCTGAACCGGAACAAAAGCCACAATATAATCGAGCAAACCATATTGAACGCAATGATAGTGATGACAGTGATAGGCGATCAGCATTTAAAGGAGTTTCATTAAAAGATTTTGAAGAACACCGAAAAATGGTTGAAGAGCAAAACAAACAAAAAAAAGAAATCCTATCAAAAGCCATTGAACAACGGTTAGTCAAATTGGACAAATAAAATGTTATTATTGGTTCCCATTATATTACTAAATAATTATTCAATTTCTCTTTTTTAAAAAATATTTTCCAGTTTTGAACGAACTGCTGCCGAAGCAAAAAAAATCGCTGAAGTAAAAGAAGAACTTAGTAAATTAGATGCCGAATTGGCTGCTGATGTTGCAATACTCCGTAAAGAAATAGAATCAGTTAGCCTACAATATGCCAATTATCAGTAAGATATTTTTAAGTATATAATAATTTATATACATATTATTTTTTTTTTGTTGAAAAGCAAGTAAACAAATTTTCTCATTTCATAGAAAAGCATATCAACAAATTGAATCACAATTTTTAAAAGCAAAACTTGAATTACATCAATCATCTGAAAAGAAAGAATTGCTAACCGAACATCTTTGTACAATCATATCGCATAATGAAGATCGAAAGGCGAAAAAATTAGGTGAATTGATGGAAAAAGTGGGTCTGTCGCCAAATGGAGATATCGAATCTATTCAACCATTAACATAGAAAATGAAGGTCACAGAGTGAAATCTTCTTAGTGTTTGTTGTTTTTTTTCTCCTAACGCTGCAATAAAATTCATTTAATCCAATACTTTGGTTCAATTCTAATTAATTAATATGATTGGAATTGAAATATTTTTATAGAAACGTAACGTGCATTATTATAATTAATTTTGTTTTATACATTTTACAATTAATATTATTTTTGAAATTCTATAAATAACAAAATAAATATTTACTACTTATATCGAATTATAATATATTTTATTTATGGTCCCGTTTTCATAGAAATTGTATATGGTCAAGGCTCCGGATCTGTCACGTTACACTCACACGCATATTTTGGCCAATATCTTGAAAAAAAAAAAACATAAAATCCTAATCTTTTTCTGATCGCACAATATGAAGATTCCCAAGGCTTTAATTTTGTACATACAAAGTTTTTTTTTTCGTATCTGATGGTTTCGGAGCTATATGCGTTTAAAAGTGTCTGTCACATTACAAAATTTACGAACTGAGTTTAGTGGTTTTAAACGCATATAGCTCAGATTCGGAAACCCTCAGAGATACAGAAAAAAGCTTTGTATGTACGAAATGTAGGCTCTGGGGTTCTTCATATTGTGCGATCAGAAAATAATTAGGATTTTAGGTTTTTTTTTTTAAGATATTGGCCAAAATATGCGTGTGAGTGTAACGTGACAGATCGGAGCCTTGACCATATGTATTAGAGATCTGCACGGATAAAAACTTTATGTCCGTATCCAATCCACAGATGTCCGCCGATGACAGGTTTTTTTTTAGTAGTATTTATGATAAATTTTAATATCAATCATTCCCAAGGCAGACAAACTTCCAATATTTATGTAGGTATTTGTATTTAAATCTAAATCTATCATCTGATTCGTGATTCGTGATTCGTGATTCGTGGTTCGTGATTTGTGATTTGTGATTGGTTTGCATTGCATATTTCTTCTTTTTCTTTTTTAAATAAAATTGTCAACTGAAAATTATTTTATAGTTTTTTTTAATTTCTATTCTAGATTAACTTTTATGAATTTTAACGTTTAATTAAATTACTTATATATTAAGCGGAAATATGCTCCATCATTGAAACCGATTTGGAAATCTGTACATAAATTTGAAAATTTGTAGCCGTAACTTACACTATTTATTTATTCAATGCTCTTGAATTGTAAATATTTCTGCAAACCAATATCGAATGATAAGTAATGAAAACCTTAATCAATACCGCGATAACTTGATCTTCAAAAGATTAAATTTATTGAATAATATAACTATTTTAAAAAGAAAAAAAAAATGAAAAGTCTATTTCATAATTTAACATATTTGTGTATTAAAACTAAATTTTTGAATCAAATTTATTCAGGAACTACTAATGGAGAAATATTTAACTCCTCTCTTAAATCATGAATGTTTTGTGTCCAACGTTGTTCCCAATAAATTAGCATCAATGGTTTCATCTTTTTTCCCGTGTCTAATGCCCATGGCAAATAATATTTTGTGTATTGTTTTCTTTGTCTGAATATGAAAAAAAAAAAAAGAAAAAATATCATGAGTGTGTGCGTCGTACATAAATGCTTACTTTATATCATTATCATCATCATCATCATCTAAAAGTATAAATGGCGTAGTGTTCATAAAAAGATGAGTTATAAACAATTATTACAAAACTAAAACGATGAGGTGGTTATCATAAATATTCAAAAAAAGAAAGGAAAAACAATTAGTACTTTCGATGTTCATATAGCTTTTATTATATGAGGTCATCAACCTTGACTCTTGTAGAAAAATGGATACACGTTTTCATTGTACGTAGATTATAATAATGTATATAAAAGTCAAGATAAAGGTGATTTTTTTTGTTGGATAAAATAAATGATAATAATCAACAAATAAAGTGTCTACATTTTGGATGAAAAAAATAAAAAATAAATATCTTACTTTGGTCTCAAACGCATTGCACCAAAAATCGCTCCACCATAACACATTGGAAGTCCCGTATTAATTGCCTCAATCCATTTAACAGCAACTTCACCCAACATATGTGTGGGCATACCTAAAATAGCATGCACAAGATCATGGCATTCACGATATCGTGTCATAACATATGCCAATTCTGGATCATCCAAAAATTTTACATCCATTCTAGAATCAGGCGTAACATTCTATAAATGAAAAAAAAAAAATGTGTGAAAAATGTAACTATAATATTGCCGTATCCACACAAATACATATTTGAATTAATAAATTACATTATCATCCAAAAATTTCTTATAACAATAGCCAAAGGAATCATTCGGCAATCGTCCAAGTGCATCTAAATCAATATCGATTGAATTAATTCTAGGCTTATCGAGTAAAATGTTCGTTCCTTCCGGTGATTTTTTCATTAATTCTAAAATATTCGTTAATGTTTCGACACCAGTTGTTTCACCAAGACAAGCAATCATATCATGTCTTTAAGAGAACAAAAAAAAAAAAAAAATATCAATAATTTGTTTATTTTCACATACTAAATGATCATTTCTTGAAAGCAAAACGAAATATCAAAACAAAACAAACAAACAAAAAAAACAGCTACCTATGCGGATTTACAAGTGCTGCTATTGATGAACCAGCACACAAAATTAATCTTTGTACATTCGTTATTTGTATTCGATTATTTAAGAATTCCTTTGTAAATTTATCATCATTTTTAAGGTGTTGCGGGTCGTTGACAAAAGAATTTTCAGATGTTTTATTAACGATGTGATTTTTAATGGAATTTTGATTGTTGTTGCATGTAGCTATTAGTCGATTGCCTTTTATACATCCGGTAAATTTTTTCAGCGATAAAATTTGACTATACGATAAACTTATTATGCCTTTTGATATATTGCTAGAATTAAAAAGATTTCGGTTTTTTTTTTTTTTTAAAAAAAAATGAATTCTTAGTGGATTTTTTTTTTTTTTTTTAAAAAAACATATACAAAAATGTTTGTTGAGCTTGAGTGATATTGATATAATAATTATACAGAGATAATTGTGTAAGTAGTAGAAATTATAAATAATGTAAAATGGTATTAAATTTGATTATGTAAGCGATTTAAAAACAATACAAAAAAAAAACACTTACGCGTCATTGCGCTTATATGAAGCTACGTAAACACAGAATAATAATCATATTTAAAAAATTCTTTTATTGTAGGTAATAATTGTACGATAATATAATAGCTTTTAATCGATAAAACCATTTATTTAATTCAATTTTCAAGTGGATTTCGATTACAGACAAATCTGCCTACTAATAGTTTTGGGTTTAAAAAGAAAAGAAAACTATGTATACTGAAACAGCCATTAATTGTTATCAAATTGTTCGCTATTTTCCGTTTACTTATGTAAGAAATGAAGGTCATTTAAATTAAGTTAAGTAATAATTTTTGTAGTAGCGTGCTATATAAGTAAACCGGACGTAAATCTTGATATGTTCATAAAAAAAATAATCTGAATATTTGATAACGTTTTTAGTAATGAAAGGAAATATTAAAAAGCAACAAATTTAGTTACCTATGCAAAAAAAAAATTATAATGAAATACTTAACTTTAAAGTCGCAAACTCGCAACACACCCACAGTCAATCATTTAGAATTATTATTATTGGTATAAAATATTTCTTATCAGAAAGGTGTGTAATATAACTGAACGATCATTTGAATTTTTTTTTTTATTCTACGTACAATACTAATATTTTAATTATTTAGAGTTTTCTGTGAGCATTTTACTGAAATAAATTTATCGCTCATAACTCTATTGGTGAACAATAAATTTATAATAATGACAATCACAATGGGCATTTTTAGACAGTTGTCTAAATACAGGATATAGCCTAACTTAATTTAAGGAAATCGTAATTTTGCATACTTTCTTTCGCCTGCTGTTTATTACTGAGTAAAGATAAAATCTCGCTTGAAATTGAATTTTCAATGGATAAGAATTTTTTTTTTATCAAAATTCGTAAAAACTAAAAAAATTTCGAAATCAATTTCAAACGAGATTTTATCTTTGTTCAGTAATATGCTGCAGGCGAAAGTATGCAAAAGGCTCTGGGACATAGCTTTGCTATAGACTATATATAAAGTCTGTATATTGGATACTCTTGTGTGTCTGTATATTGGATACTCTTGTGTGTCTATAGACTGTCGTATCACTTTAGACAGACTATATAGTTTATCTTAGATTGTCTAAAGCAGTAGACACAGACAAGTCTATAGACACACAAGAGTGTCCGGATATACAGACTTTAAGCTATATCCTGTATTTAGACAATTATTTTGAAGTGTATCTATAGACAGTTTAAAACTCAAAAATGCCTATACTTAATGAAGAGTAAATATTTTTGTTTTAATAAAAAAAAAAAAAAAAAAACGAACAATAAATAAACATAAAATTGGTTATTGAGTTTCTATAAATATATTTTTTTTTATTTTTGTTTTTCTTGTTTTTATTATAATGAAATTGCAAATAAATGATTTTTTTTTTATGACAATAGAAATATTCTAGTTTTTTTGTTTTTTTTTTTTTTCTTGTTTATGAACAATTGTACAAATTATATATTTAAATGGCAAATAACATCCCCATTATAAAAATAATAATAATAATAATAATAATAATAATAATTAATAATAATATGTAATAGAATAAAGATTGACTTACTAAGGTAATAAACGCATTTGGTAGACGTTGTAATTAATTTTTTATTTATACAAATATCATGTGATTTTTTTTATTCTAGTTTTTATCTAAAATAATATTTACAAATTTTAAATTTTTTATATTATATTAAGATAACAATTAATTATCGTCATAGGAATAATAATTTATAAGAATAAACTGGTAAAGTAATTTTATTAATTATTTATGTTTCATTTGTTAAAATTTGATTAATTATAATTCGATTGGTGACTTTGGCATTATTTGATTTTTTTTTCTTTATAACCTTTTATACATTGTTTTTTTTACCTAATTGTTTTTATTTTTTCTCTCTAAATTTTAATTCACATTTTTTTTTTCTTTTCTTTTTTATTCTTGAGTAACTAATTATTACTTATTAAGTATATTTGTTGGTTTTAAATATGATAATAAATTATGGTGTTTTTCTACATAAATTATATTTGAGTGTAATTTTGGTTACCCGGTTCCAATAGACGGATGTATATGCAATATAATTATTTCGTTGCTGCTATACGGTATCAACTTTTTGGGTAACCATTTTTCGTGGTGGATCTTTTCGTCGAAATGTTACATACGTATATAATAAACTACCGAATACACTAATATTAATTCCAATGCTATTCAACCAGGAAAATACGTAATCACCACCAATAAACATACCCAAATATGTGACACAAATGTTTTTCAGGCATCCAACAATTGTTGTAGTTAATGCTGAATTATATTGGGTACACAATATTGTACTATATGATAATATAAAACCCATTATACAACTAAGTAAAAATTGCACTAAAAATAATGGTTCGGACCAATGTGGAAATTCATAGGCCGCATTCAAATCACCAATTAACCATGTACCGACTAGAGCTGGTAAAAACATAAACAATGAATTATAGAACATTAAACCGTATTTACCCATGTCAATGCTTTCAAGTTTTTTCTTAACAAAAACACCATTCGCTGCTGTTAAACTATTTGTTATCATCACATATGTGTAACCATGCAAATTAAATGATAGATCATCGCTGGCGGCTAATAATGCACCACCAACCATACACCATACACTTATTTGAACTGGTGTTGTTGGTCGTATACCAAGTATTTTTAATTCCAGTAGCATGGTCATCAGTATTGAAAATCGTCTAAGTGCGGCAAACATGGGTAGTGGCAGTGCTTGGGTGCCACCCAATCCAAACATCATATTACCCAAATAAATCAATGGCAATGGAAATATCTTTCGTGGTGTGTCCCGAGACAAATCCGGAAATGACACAATACGAAATTGTTTTGCAAAATATAATACCAATATGCTGGCGGTCATTTGTCCCATGCTTAATACCAAAAACGATGGAAAATGCCATGATGTTAATACAGTTTTATTAATAACGGTTATCATAAACGATGCCAATCCATAAAATGCGGCACTTCCAATTTTTCGTACATGCGTTACACTGTTTGGACCGCCATGGCCATCCATATCAGATGCTAATGGACTGTATGCCGGAGTACCTGTCATAATGTGCAGCTATATGATTATCAATCGCAGTAGTTTTTCTTCTATTCTTTTTCTTCTTATATTGAATGATGATGATGATGATGTGTTCATCAACTGCAGAACTTTATTTATCGTATACTATCCGTATACTTGCAATTTTATTATTAATTCACACAATATCACAAAATGTTGTTACATGTCACATAGTTTCTGTATAATTTATTTAACAATTTTTAATGAGCAATAATAATTAAATAGCTACATTGAAAACTCATACACACGACATAAACAGACGTGAAATGATAAGAGGCCATTTTGAAATTTTAAATGGTGTATTTTTCGTATATCAAAACGTAAACAGAAAACATTTGTCATTTTTATTATTTTTTTTTTTTTTTTTTTTTTTTATTAATAATATTGATGATATTGAACAAGGATGAGATATTCGCAATATAAATAATTAGTCACAGTTACATACCTGCTATACATTATGGATAAATACTATTCAAGGTCTTTGCGGTTTATTTGTATATAAATTTAGATAAAATACCTTTCAATTTCTATAAAACTGTCAAGTATATAAAAAAAAAAATGACTGATTCGATGATTTTTTTTTGCGATGGTGAAAATGGTTAGAAATTATATTTCGATGTTTTAAATAATTTTGTTACCAACACTAAAGTAAATTAAGAACAAAAAAAAAAACAAAATTATATAATATTTGCTAGTTTACCGAATGAAATTTATTATGTAATTCATTCTGACGAAAATTACGATTTCCACCATAAACACAAAGTCACACTCTGTCCAACAATTTTGAAAAAATAAATATTTAAAAAAAATAAATTTAAAAGAAAAAAATTGAAAAAAAAAGGTACTCAAGTTTACACAATCTTTTTCTCAGGATTGAGAGGACGGATTTTTGAATAATTCACCCACCGTTAGACGCAGAATTAAGTCGACATCAAAATATAGATAGGTTTTAGTCTTGAGCTTTTTGAACTGTTGGATTCTTTTCAAAAATTAAGTATAAAAAATACATATATTTATATATGAATATAAAATTAGATTTTGGACGTGTTGGAGAAAAACGCTTTTCACCATTCAATTGTATAAAAAAAAAAAAAAAACCCTATCAGACTGTGCTAGGTGGCATCCGAATCCCAAAAACGCTGTTCGACAGTGCTATCAGCAATTTTCACAAACTAAACAAATTACTAAAAATGTTTCAATAAAACGACTGAAATTAATTTGATTTTACATTTTTATATATATTTTTTCAAAAGTTTAATTCTCGAGAAATCTACATTTTTAATCATATTATTTAATTAACAATAATAAATTTTATTTATTTTGTTTTGTTTTATTTTTAAGGAACAAATTTTAGTGTTAAACATTAAATTAAGGAACATTTTCTATACCTATAATATAATTGATCTTCGTTTATTTGTTAGATGCCAAAAAGAAACAAAAAAAAATTATGATATTTTTAAATAATGTAATTAAAATACAGTTTAACTCTATGGTACAAAAAAAAAATATGCTATTTTCATTAATAAAAAGTAGCTACGTGTTACAAGATAATTTGATTCAGACTCTATATTAATAAGCACCGATACTGCAGCGCTCAGATTATTTTAAACTGAGAACTTCTCATATGAGAAAATGAGAAAAACTGTTGGGTACGCATTCAGTTTCTATAATGGATTAAAGTTTTTTTTTTCTTCTCATTTTCTCATATGAGAAGTTTTCACCTCAAATGAATCTGGATATTTGAAATTGAATTATGAATTAAAATAATAAACGTAATGAAAGTAGTTCATTTATCAAAATAAGGAGGTAATAATTTTGTTACATTGTCTTATAGACGCCATTCACTTAAAATTAATATTTGGTTAATTTGAACATTATTAAGTAAAGTTTGTAAGTATATAATTTTGTTAATAGTGTAAGGTTTGGTTAGAATTAGAATACGAATTTCATCATTTTTTTTTTTTTTACTTAAAATAAGCCGGTCTTCAGTTCAAAACTGTGACCCTTGACTTGATTAAATACCTGCACACATACTTATTCGGTCTAATGCAAATTCTTTACTTTGATATTATACGATTTAGATTTTTCTCTATGAGCTGTTTATGTTGAACTGAAATTCGTATTCAATTGATTCTAAAATACCCAAATGGTATACAGATATAAACTATTTGTAATATTTTATTTTATGACTATGTAGGTTATTTTTAAATATCATGTAAATGGTGCTAATTGTATAATATGCTTTAAATACGAACTATGGTAATTTAAATGAATTTTAATATCGATGAATTTATGTTTAATAGTTGAATTGATGTCATCGATACGGATACACATTTCAAAATAAGACGGTCAAACATTTTCAAATGTAACTTGATAGAATACCCATTCTTCCATAAAAGATGGCACAAACGCTTTAGTTTTCGCATATTTGACTTTCGGTTGTAATTTCTCGAGTTGCTCTTCAAACATGCGTAACGATTCTGGACAATTGGTGCCATTACCGTGCGTTAAATATTTTCCATTCGGTTTCAATATTTTGAATGAATGCTCAAATATTGAACGTATAAAATTCCATATTTCACCTGTTGGTGTATCGGATATTGGTATATCGGTCAAATCACCAAATACATAATCAAATTTTTTGCCCTCTTTAACATATTTCTCCAAGTACACCATACAATCACCAACAATTATCTGAAATCAGAAATTTCGTTTGATGCAATCAATTGAAATTGAAATGGAAATTGAATGCATTCTCAAACAAATGTCGCAACCATTTTTTTTTTTATTTACCTCATAGTTATCGGATTTACGAACTTCCAAAACATCACCACAAATGGTATTTAAATGTTTGTTGCATGCTTGCATTACCATTTCATCAATTTCGAGCATTGTTACAAACTTTGGATTTTCTTTGAGTAGCTCAAATAGTAATGCACCATCACCACCACCAAGAATACAAATTTCTTTGCCTTCATAATTTTCAATTCCTCTTTGCATTAGTGTTTCAGTATATACTAAATCGGCTTCAGAAATATCTGAAAATGTATAAAAGCGTGAAAAAAACCAAACTATTTATGTATCAATTCAAAAATTTAAAAATAAAATAAAAAATTACTTTGAAGTTCATCTAAGACCAGCATGTTACCCAAACTTTTTGAGTGTACGATCTGTACCTTTTGAAATGGTGAACGATTGTCAAACAATACCTGATCAATATCATATTCCAAAATGCGTTCATCTAAAACAAAATAATAATAATCATATGTTCATTTAACGTACGTAAGTATAAGTATATTGAATTCAAATCCACTAAAATAACGAATTATAAATGTTTTCTATTTTGTAATTGTAGTCAAAGCGTAACCGTTTTACATGCCTAGTATAGTATTTCATGCACTGATTTTTTTTGTTTATTAATAAACATTTAAATAGAAATATGTGTAGCCCAAAATTGTGTCAGGTGTTTAATTAACATTTGAATTTCTTTCAAATATGAAATTGACTAAGTATTTGAACTGAAATATGAAGCCAATTATTTATTTATATATGGAAACCTGTCAAAATTTATTTCGTTTACAAA
This sequence comes from Catotricha subobsoleta, assembly GCA_011634745.2. Lineage (NCBI taxonomy): Eukaryota > Metazoa > Arthropoda > Insecta > Diptera > Cecidomyiidae > Catotricha > Catotricha subobsoleta. The sequence continues at coordinate 22,671 of JAABKK020021467.1, read as the reverse complement.
AAATATATATATTGGAAAAACATTGACAATCGGCAAATTATTTATAAAATAAAGAAAGAAATTGTAAAAATTTTGATATAATTGAATTTCAGAGAGCGGTAAGCTTCAACTCGTGTATCCCACGAATCTCGGATAAACCGAGCTTTTGATAAACTTCAACTCGATTAAACCTGACGAAACCTCCGGTTTAGATGGGTGTCATGAAACCCATGCTTTGAAACACCGAGGTTTCGTCAAGTTTAACCAAGTTGAAGTTAATCAAAAGCTCGGGATACCCGAGATTCGTGGGTTACACGAGTTGACGCTTACCGCCCACAGAGTTCTTAACTCTATCACATGCTTACAAATTACAATTATTAAAAGAAATATTATTAAAATTTATTAATTTAAGTAATCAAAAAAAAAGCTGCCAATTAATTGGTACACGACTTCATTTTTGTAAGAAATTAAAAAAAAAAAAAAAAAATTCCAGGTTCAAAAAAAAAGGCCAGTACATATATTTTCACAGAAATTTAATTCTGCGTCTTTTTGGTATATTGACCATTAAAATCCGTCTGGCCACACCCGCCGAGTTCCAGCTCAATATGTAAAAAAAGTGCATAAAAAAAAAGAAGAAAATTGGGTGCCACGATGCAAAATCGAAACAGTCCAAAAAAAAAAAAAATATTTTTTTGAAGAAAAAAAAGTTCCGCGTCTTTTGGTATCTCGACCAAAAAAACCCTCCACATGCATCAGAGAAAAAAAAAATTTATCAAACCAATACTTGATTTTTTTGAAAATTTTCCAAATTTCTCAAAAATGAAGTAAAAGAAGAAAATTAAACTAATATGAAGCAAAAAGCAAAACTAGAACAAGAAAGAAGAAAATGTGCATCGACAATTAAACTAAAACAGTAAAACATAGAAACAGTTGGCAATTTTAAAATATGTAATTGTAAAAAAAATAAACATAAACTAATAATTTACCTGATGAAGGAAAATACTTATTAATGTGATCTCTTTGGATAGCTGGATAAGCATGACCATGAACATTGAGGACTTTTTCCAAACGATTACGTATTTCTCGGGTTAACTAAAAACATTAAAACATAAAAACCAAACTAAAGAAACAAACCCAAAATGCGTGAAGCATGCAATATATTTTTTAATATTGTTTATAATTAGGTATTATTTATTTTCTGTTTTCTGTTTTTTTTTCTTTTTAGTTCTTGTTAATGATGGCGGCAATTGTATTAGTTCTATATGACCCTAGCATTCAGATTTAGATTCAGAAATTTCTTATTTCTCATAACTTGTTCTAATCAATCTAAACAATCTCAAAAAATAAACGAAAACTTTCTCCAAGTCTTAATCAATGTGAAAGAATTTCTGAATCTTAGTCTAAATATAAAATTTTTGACTATAAATTACTTAATTCTAGGTGAGATCCATTGATTTGCATTCCCTATTCTATAATTCAACATAAATATATAGACTTAATAAAAACTACGTCGAATATTTATTTATAATATGTATTGGCTAGACTCGTAAAGGTGAGAAAAAATGGGGACAATCATAAATTAAACAAAAAGCATGCTGTCCAAACAAAGAAAAACGAAAATAATTTTAAAAAAAGGTGTCGTTTTTGTTTTGGTGACAAAATTGTCTGACCTGAACTAGTTAAGTAGACATCAGCACGTGAACCTCGTTTTATCGGTGGCAAATGCTTTGACCGGTCCGCTCCTAATGCTGTGCGTAAAAATTTTTCCAGAGATTTTATTTTCTACAAAAAGAAATTAGCAGGGAATGGATGTGTGAAATTTTATACAAAAAATGTGAATCGGTTTTTATTTATTGATTTTTTTGGTTTTTGTTTTCGTTTTTAATTGAAAGTTTCAGGCTACGGAATAAAAGAACTTTGACGAAGCTTTTTATTATCATCATATCAAGTACAATAGATAATAAGATTTTATATGATTTTGAATTTTTCATACATCAAAGTAAAAGCCGGATGTGGATTTTTCATACATACAATAATCCATTACCGTTGCAATTTTGTCATTGTTTTCAGTACGATCGAAAGCTAAAGAATGAAATACTCCATTAAAATTAAATTCGGAAGATCAACATTTTTTTAGATTTTGAAATTAATATATATTTGTATCATCCATATCGTATGAATGTTAGTTAATCAAATAATAAAAAGGTTAGAATAATTAGGTTAGAATAGATAGTCCTTTTTATTTTTACAAATTTGATTTCAACGAATGTTCAATGTTAACTGTAATTTTAAAATCATACTAAATTTCGATGTCATTCAATAACAAATTTTTCGTTTCTTAAATAAAATGATTAAAAAGAAAAAGAAAAACAAAGAATAAAGAAAAAAAATAATAATAATTAGAGCACCACTTACGTCGAACGACAGCCTTTGTTGTTCAACATCTGACTTATAATACTCAATGTTAATGGTAATGATACCGTGATTAAAGAATCTAACACTCAAAAAAACAATTTGCTTTTCCGAAAACAAACATAAATAACCATCAGCGGTGGACACTTCATAAATCAATTTAATTTGCGGAAAAAAATCGCACAACCCCTGTTCCAATAATTTCACTAAATCTTTGCGAGACACTTCATCTCCAATACGGCTTGCTTCAATTGAAAAATCCAGTAAAACCGTTTGCACAGACATTGTTAAACACGTTTTCTTATTTTCCGGCTTTATTTTAATACAATCTTCTTTTTTGTTTGTTTTAAATGCTGAAAAATCCTTGGATTTCTCTGAAGACACACACGTACGGTCAATAAATGTCTTCTTGCTAAATTAAAAAAAAAAAAAAACAAAAAATGCGCACGCATTCGCGGTAGATCACAAAAATTGTGTAATATATTAATAATATATGTTAATTATTGCAGCATGTAGAGCGACAGAGAAAGAATTGTACTGTTTCGCCGATGCCATGTGATTTATCAAATATTTTTCTATTTGAGATTGCGTTCGAAATTTTATTTAAAAATGTATTGACGTATGCAAATACGTAATGCTACGGACAGACAACTATATATACTTAACTCTCGTAAAAATAACTCTATAGGATGTCATTTTTTTTTTTTCATTATGTCTGTACACATTTGACATTTTAGCTGATATAGGCTGAATTTTCTATGCTAAATCGAGGATATTTCATAAATTCTATAGATCAAATTATTATTGTTTACAAATAAGAATTGGTTTTCTTGACAAGACTAACATTTTTATTGAAGGAAATTAAAGCTTCCTTCAATCTCTTCTAGCTTATGGGCTCTTGTGTATATAGGTAATGAGAGAAAAAGATCTTTTAAACATAATTAGGCCGTTAGTAATAGCTGTATGTAAAATCGGTGCAAAATGTTTAACAAATGAAAAAGTTCAAAAATTTCAGTCATTTGTTAAACATTTTACAGCATTGTATATATCGTTAATGAAGAGGACTACTAACGGCCTAATTATGTTTAAAAGATTTTCTTTTCTCTTTACCTTATACCAAATTTATACACAAAAGCCCGAGATATTCACAAAGATTGTCAAATGTAAACTTTCCACACTAACATTTTTGATTATAAACTAAAAATTGATAAATTGCTAGCACTTATAAAGGAGAGAATCGTGTCTGACCCCCTGTTAGCTGACACGTCCATACTGACATGGTGTAATTACGTCATGCTGACATTTAACACCATGTCAGTAAGGTGTCAGTATGCATTTGTCAGATAATGTAAACAGGGGGTAAGACACGATTCTCTCCTTGTTATAATCAATCAATTTTTAATTAGCTCACTAATTAAAGTGTTTGTATGCTGTAAACGGAACAAGTACTTACTTAAAAAGAAGTCACAAATTTGACATTTGATTTTTGAAATTCGTATAGATGTCATTATATCTGGTACTACCTATCTCGAATTAAATATGAGCCAATGAAATATTGAAGACATGACCTTATTTTTTCTAATACGTAAAAAAAAAAAAAAAAAAAAAAAAACGATGTCATTTGCTTTTGATTTTTGTATTGACAATCAGCTGTTTCTGTCGAAGAATAATAAATTCTGTTGTACGTCAAAATTTGTATTGCATAAATAACTTTTATTTAATAGTTTATTACATAAAAAATAAATGAAAATAAAAATGTGACACCGAAACTATTTATACGTATAATTTAACCAATACTAACAACATTATTAAAATAGAGCTATATATATTTATATATATGTTGTGATAATTTTTAAAACGAGCCATATATATTTATTAAGAAATATATATTCAATATTTTGATGCACTGTTAACAATCGATAAAAGGTGTGTGTAGTTGTAGCTATATAGTGTGGTGTTTTCATCAATACAATATATTTAGTTAAAATAACACCACATCAAAGAGATATTCTACCTATCTACCTTAAACTACATGTACCTAAACGAAGTCAAGAGACAGGAATAAAACATTATATGTATTATATATATTCAATTTAAAATGAATTTAAATCAGATCGAAATGAAAATTTCTGTCATAGAAGTACATATACGCTTATATATTTATAATAATGTTGTGAGTAGGGCTACGGTATAACATGGAGCCTATATAAAAATTTAAAATAATAATAATAATAATAATAACAAAAAAAAAATACCTAATAATAAAAATAAAATCAAACTAATATTTCAATTAACCATAACAGTCTAATTTAGTCCGTATTATCTAGTCAGCAATAATAAATGTGTGATATTTTTAATTCAAATTTAAACTAATTCGAATGGATAGTGATAATGAAAAACCCCATGTGAAGGCAAAAAAATCCCTTCTGAATACTCTACTAGCGAAGCGTTCAACAAAAGTTGAACCACATCCATATGATGATCAAAATGGCGGTGGAAAAATTCATAAACGTTATCCGCAAGAAGCACAAAGTGTGTCCGCTCATTCGTCACCAATTAAACCATATACCGATCCTACGGCCAATAAATTATGGCGACGTCATAATTCTAGTCAAAATATTAGCAGCATTGATTCATTGCATTCATCATACATACGAAGTCCAAGCAAAGCACCAAAAAATAATAGAAATGTCAGCAATAGATTTAGTCATCCGTTTAGCTTGTGTTGTAATAAATTTGATGTAAAGTCTGGTACACCACCGGGAAAATATGATCTATTTTTGGATAACAATCAAGAAAATGTAAATATAGATGGATTGCAGGCCGATTTAAATATTAATCAGACAATTTTAAGTACTGAAGTCGAAGTACATTCACCTCTTCGTACGCCAACACCACCTGACACATCAAATGACAAAACCATTATGTCATCATCATCATCATCACCAAAACGTCTTCCCCTTGAAGTTAAAGTTAATGTTGATTCACAACAACAAAACACACAAACAATTTCTGCCACTACCGATGAACATTTTGTTCCTGCCAAACCAGTATTTTCTGAGTATCAAACGACGTCAATTGCAATGTCAGCCTGTCGCTCACGACTACGACAAAAACTATTACCACCCGGAACATCTGTGTTGCCAGAGCAACATTTCTCATCACCAAATATTCCTGAGAAGATTGTGGAGAAATCATTGCTGACAGAGCATAGAAATAGTCGTTCATTTTCATATGATATTTTGACAGGAGTGAATCGTCCAGGCAGCACAGATTCGTTAGCTAAGCATTCTTTAATGGCCGCACAAGTACTTAATTTGATTCCCACTGAGAAGGCAAGAGAAAGGTATATACATAAATACTTTAAATCAATTCATTGATGATATGTTATTTTAATACATTACAGGAGTTATCTTGCTAATAATTTAGCCATTAATTCACTGCTTGGACCTTCAGAGTTAGATCGTGTGTTACCTGCAAGAGAAATTAAAATATTTGTTGGAACATGGAATATGAATGGGCAACATCCACCAAAGTGAGCTAAACGTTCAAGAAAATGTTGCCTGAAGTATAATGTATTGTATTTTATTGATTATTATTATTATTATTATTATTTTAGACAAATGAATGATTTTGTATTACCGTCTGGTATTGAGCATGTACCCGACGTAGTTGTGATTGGAACCCAAGAATCATGCAACGTACGGCTTGAGTGGGAGGTTATATTACAAGAGACACTTGGACCATCACATGTCCTATTACATTCTACAAGTTTAGGTGAACTTAAATTTTTTTTTTTTTTTTTAAATAATACGCCTTATAACAATTTTTTGTTTTGAAAATATTTAGGTACCCTTCATTTGGCCGTTTTCATACGAAGAGATTTAATTTGGTTTTGTTCCGTCCCCGAAGATGATAGCTTATCAGTTCGTCCAGGTACTGCATTTCGTACTAAAGGCGCTGTGGCCGTTTCCTTTTGTTTATTTGGTACATCAATGTTATTTGTCACGTCCCATTTAACAGCTCATCAGCAAAAAGTAAAAGAACGTGTTTCAGATGTTAAGAGAATTATTCATTCATTGGATTTACCAAAAAATTTACATATTCGAAACAAAAACAAAGATGTCACACAAAATTTTGATGTGGTTTTTTGGTGCGGTGATTTAAATTTTCGTTTAGGTGAGCCACGTGAAAAACTTTTAAAATGGATTGAAACAACAAAATTTCCATTGCCATCACATTTACCACATGGTTATATGCATACCGATCAATTGAAATCGGTGCTATCGAATGGTGCTGCGTTTAAAGATTTCAAAGAGGCAAACATAACATTTCCACCAACATATAAATATGATCCGGGTACACAATTATTCGACACATCAAGTAAACAAAGAGCGCCTGCATACACCGATCGTATTTTATATAAACACAAATCGGTGCCATTGGGATTACGGCGTGGTAGTAATCTAGCGAATTTATTACATGGTGGACAAATTGAATGTATTTCATATGATTCGGTACCCAGCATTATATCATCCGATCATAAACCAGTTTGGGCACTATTTAAAATAGCTATACGACCAGGAATTGATTCGTAAGCAAATTTTTTATCATTATTTATCTATTTTTTTTTCTTTCGAAATATGAATTAAATCTAAAACAACAAAATTTCATCAACTTCCTAAAACTAGTGTACCATTAGCAGCTGGCTTATTTAATCGTGAAGTGTACTTAGAAGGAATGAAACGTCGACTGAACAATAAAAATGCAGGTTCCTCAACTGTTTGCTGTATTCAATAAACAAACTGATATCCTTTTACTTATTTAATTGTCGTGTTTTACATTTTTTAATGTTTCCTTTATTTCGAAAGAGAAAACAAAAATTGAAAAGGAAAAAAGTTAAGTAATCGGTTTAGCTAAAGTTTCTCAATGTGAATTTTATAAATTGAAAACATTTCAAAAAAAAATTTCAAAAAATTATTGTTATTTGTGCATGCGTAGAGCAACTTTAAAAATTGTAAAAAAAAAAAAATCACCGTAATGTCATCAACCATCGTGTTTGTGTATTCATTAATTTAGGTATGTTAATTCCTTATTACCTATTTACTTACAATTTCAATACTTATATTTTAAAATTGAGCAAAAAAAAAAAATAAAATAAAATAAAAAATGCCTTTTACAACAAAAACCAAAAATTTATTAATAATAATTAATTTATAAACTATTTTCGATCGATGTTTAATAGATCAAATAATTTCTATTTTTGAATATTTATTCTAATCTCTTTTTAGAACATTTTATTATAAAAAAAAAAACCATATTATACAATCACGTTCATTAACAAAAAAACAAAAAAAAAACATCATTAAAAATGATAAAAATCAAAAAGAATATATTTTTTGCAGTTTTATTTATACAAACAAAAGAAACGATTGATACTTTTTCAATTCACTGAATAGAGAAAAGATTAATAAAGAATTTAAAATATGTAAAATTAGGACAAACAATGAATGGATATAGATTGCGGTCGCTACAGGTAAATCTTTATTATTTTTCACATTTACTTGGAGCAGGGAATGAATTGATTTAAAATCAATTGATTTTACTTCATTTTTTTTTTTTTTTTGTTGCTGTTCGTGCATTTTTCGAAATCCAGGCAAATTCCCCCTTTTTTTTGTGCACTTTTGAAAAATCGGGTAAATTTGCTCCCATATTTGATTTTTGTTTTTTTTATTGTTTAACAAAAATGAAGTCGTGTAAGTACCAATCCATATTGGCAGTTTGTTTTCTATAAGTTTGATTTAAATCAAAGGAAAATGTTCTTTTTTTGTTTCAGAAGATTTCGTTTTGTATTCAAGAACTAAATTTAAAAAATGAAATAATACTGACGTTTAATAACATTTATTATTATGTAAGTAGTTACTTTTTAATATTAAACTGTTGACTCATAAATAAGTACACAAGCCTAAAGCGCGCTTTTTTTCGCGGTATACTTTATGTTCGCTCTTTAAATTTAACTTTTTAAATTTAGTTCCACCCAGGCCTTATTTGGCCCCTTCTGTTATATCACTCACGTTACAGATCTAAGTACAAGACACTTTGAAAAAATAAAAAAAAATAAAAAAACATTTTTTCTAATGAAATAAATCTGATTTTATTGATTTTTTCATTCCCTGTTTCGGAGAAGAAAAAAGACACTAAACAATTTCAAATGATTGATCAAAAGTTTTGAATATTTTAAATCATTATGAAGTGGTGATTGTTATTAAATTATCAAAAAAGGCTCATTTAACTTTAGATCCCATCCAAGTGAAATTCAATTGCATTGAAACCCCGTTTCACTACTTGGGTATTCTCGTTATACGGTTTATTTTCATTTAAGTATGTATATGATACACACTAACGGGTCGTTGATAATCGAATTCTCATTAAAGTCGTAGTTGATCAAATTTCAATCAATCAATTTACTGAAAATAATGGATAAATGACAACTAATTTAATATTTAATAGCAGCTAGCTGTCATTTACAATAATATTCATCATAAGCTAAGAATAACATTTTCTGACATTCGCATATAATATAAAAGAAATGAATATTCGTAAATTAGAAAACTGCTTCTTTGTTCTTAGCTATTATCACTTTATTTTTATAAATTTTATCCCGATGGTCAGGATTTATAGAAAACAAAGGAAAAATACCTCAAAGAAATCAATTTTTTTTTTTTTTATCAAAACAGTGCTCTATGTGTTTTATGGATATTAATTACGAGAAAGAAGCTTCTAAAGAATTTAGAGTTTTTGCAATAATGTTTCACGTCAACGAAAAATCCAAATATGTAATAAGTATACGTTTTTTTTAAAAAGCAAAACTCTGAATATTATGAAATATGATAACATCACGTCTGGAGAACTGCAGCCATATTCTAATCGTGTTATGATAAAGTGATAAAATGATAAACCGTTAAAAATTAACGATTTTAAGGAATCGCGATTCGGTATTCAATCTCTCGTCGATAAATCATAAATCGAAAAAAATATTTGATTCAAGATTTATCGATTACAAATTAGAATACCAATTTTTCAAAATCGTTAATTTTTATCGTAAAATATCGTTAAAATACTGATGTTTTTTCGATAAAATGATAAATTTTTTAACGTCTACTATTTAGCAAGTGAACACTGAATCCATAAGATGATAAAGTTACGAACGATTTATCATTTTAACGAAATAAATTATAATATGCGGCCGCTGCACCGCTAAATTATAAATATATTTAAGAGTATAATGCCAATCAGGCCCGTAGCGTGACCGATATTCTGGGGGATGCTTTGCCTCAAAATAAAGTTGCGAGCAAAAAAAAAAAGAAGAAAAAACGGTCTTCAGTCTTAAACCCATCGACGATTGCAAAACCACCTCAAAATAAAGTTGCGAGCAAAAAGAAAAGAAAAACACGGTCTTCAGCCTTAAACCCATCGACGATTGTAAAACCACCTCAAAATAAAGCTGCGAGCAGAAAGAAAAAAAAACACGGTCTTCAGTCTTAAACCCATCGACGATTGCACAACCCAAAATAAAGTTGAAAGCAAACAAAAAAAACAGTCTTCTCTTTCACAACCATCGACGCCTCAACAAAAAAAAAAATAGATTGAGAAAGTGCAAAAAAACGTACTATATTTATTCAAAATTCATTATAATTTAGGGGATGCGCTGAAGTTTCCAGGGGATGCTCCGTATCCCCTAGCACCTATCACGCTACGGGCCTGATGCCAATACTTGGCGATGATCAACATTATTCGGATTGATTGAATGATTAAATTAGATTAAAATGTAAGAATAAAACATAAGTTTTTTTTTTCTTTCTATACATTTAAAATAGTAATATTTTTATTACACTTTTTCTTTGTCAAAGCACAGATTTTACAATAATATAATATTTTGTTTTTAATTACTTAAATACATATTCGAACCTAATTTTAAAATATAACAAGAAAACAATTTGAAAATATAATGCCTAAAATTAATAAACATAATTTCCAGAAGCTAACAAAATAAATTAATATACAAAATTAAGTACAAGATTCAATTAAATATCAGATTTAATAAAAAAATATGTATTATTTCATTTTTATTTAAATTCTGATATCAATTATTGGTGATTCAAAAATGGCTGAGTGTAGCTGAGTGCAGCGCCCGAACAAAAGATTGATTGCTATTATTTATTATATTATTATTATTATTTTTTTTTAAATTTATTATTTACAGTTTTACACATCATAATCATATATCGCCGTGCCAGTTTCAAAAGTAAGACATCTTAAAACATAAATTTGATGCAAAAGGTTGTATCTGTCTGTAAACGTTATATCAATTTTGAACTGGGCCGGCGATATAATCATAAACAAAATAATCAATTTTTAGTTTTATGGAGTCTTATTATGTATATCGCTATGTTCTAATATCTCAATATTTTGCATTGGTTCAATTTCAGTTTCCAAAATAATTTGTTTTAACCATTGTTCAATTTGTACGGGATGCGTATTATCCGAAGCGATTATTTCATCTTTATTAGTTAAATCGGTAAATTTCTTTGATGCCACCACATTGCCACTGATTGGAATGTTAATTTTTAAATTTTTAATATTTTTGAATAGTATTTTATTGCAACCACTACTACCAGCACCAGCACCACCACCACCACCACCACCAATACTACTACTACTACTATTGGAATATCGGCCCGTTGTCATTGTTCGATTCGAGGAACTATTTTTTGCGGAACTTTTATCTTTATCGCAGAAACTGTCAGTTCCATTATGCTTTGGAATGTTATCATCGTTACGTAAAAAACTATTTTTTATTTCATTCATTAGCCTATTATAGAATTCACAATTGTACGTTATAAATGTTGGTTCATCTTTAAAATCATCTGTATTCGGTTGATCATAAGCTGATGATGGTTCAGTTGATGTTTGTATATCAGACGCACCATGAATATTTAAGAATTTATCGGTCTTTGGATCACGACAATTTGTGTTTATTGTTAGATTTGAAATATTTTTTAAATTAATTGTACCATTGCAACTGTGAATTTTGATTTTTTGTTTTGGTTTTTTATTCAAATGCTCGGCAATTCGTTTTGTTTCTTCAATAACCTCATTTATATTTGAATTAACATCATCAATACCAATATTACGTTCAATTATTTCAATAACCTTTGGTGATGATGACAACGATTCTGTTGGATCAATAAAATCCTCAATATAACCCAATTTAGCATTTTCAATCAATTCCTTTGATTCATTTAATGTTATATTTACAATGCTATCATTTAAATAATTTGCATTTTCTTTAATTAGAGCTTTATTATTGGAAAAATCGACAATAATATTGCCAACACGCACATCTTTATTTCCATTTATTATCTCATCGGTGCCATTTAAACATTTGTACATTAATTCATGATCGACACTAGGACAAATATAATCTTCCATGGCAAATGCATTATTTGAGAAATTACAATTGTCTAAATTGAATTTACCAAATGCACGAATACTGTTTAATACATTTTCTTCATTTTCGCTCAGAAATTTTATTTGTTCAATTATTGGTATATTATGCTTTTGCTTTTGATAATTTTGTTGGCTGGCAAGTACATCAATTTGACGCATAAGCAGATTTTCGCGAATATCAAGTGATTTACGTATGTGTTCAAATGATTCACGAACATGAGCTTTCAGCTGAAAAATAAACATTTATGTGATTAGCAAAAAATTATTCTATTATGAAATTAATTAATGAATTATAAAAAGAAAATGTTTTTCATTTTACTTTTTCCGATGTAGAGTTTTCAGCGTTCGCCATTTTTAAAACTTTCCCTTTTTTAATTTTTTCGTATCTATCTTTTCATCTGGAAACTAACTGTGTCAAAATAGTGGGAAAAACGTTTCGAACAATACCTATAACATTATGAATGACAAGTTCGAATTAGTGAATACGTAAATATTATTAAGTTTCGCAGGTGGTACAAAATATTACCTGTATGGGCTGTATGCTGTATCTGTATTTGAATTTTGAACTGATGTGTATTCGAATATATATGTCTAGGCCATTATAAAAATGATACTTACATTTACATCTTGAATCGTTAAATAAATTCCATTTGTTTTAAAATACACTAAAAAAAAATAATAGTAGAATGTCATTTATTACGTGAGCATGCAACCAGTTCAGTTTTATATGCGTAATTCGCGATCTGCATGCGCTCACTAGGCAGCAGTTTCTATGCAGAAAAAGGTGATCAGAACTGTCAAACGCCTAAAAAAGGTGTCGTGAACTGTCAAATGGCTTGTTCTGATTGGTTGATTGTGTAGTTCAAAAGTTAACCACTAGTAGCGACTCCTTTGTTGCAGATCGCGAATAGAACAAGTTACGGATTAATAGACCAGATTTTTTTTTACTTGCAAAAAATGCCGCATCTGTCATTCGGTATAAAAATTGGTGGCGCTATAATCGCTTTTGGTGAAACTCTTACTCTTAAAAATGATGATTGATAGTAGAGATTAGAGAAGTCGATGCACAAAACTAATTATTGCTTCTTAGTGCCTATTGTGATGTCATAATGTGATATCACATGACAAATTTAATGGCCAATGAAAATCAAGAATTTCTTATATTATATGTATCTACACACTACACCTATTCGCGATCTGCAACAAAGGAGTCGCTACTAGTGGTTAACTTTTGAACTACACAATCAACCAATCAGAATAAGCCATTTGACAGTTCACGACACCTTTTTTTATGCGTTTGACAGTTCTGATAACCTTTTTCTACATAGAAACTGCTGCCGCCTAGTGAGCATGCAGATCGCGAATATAAGTAGTCTATTCAGAATAAACTGGCAAATTGCCATTACAAAGTACCGTAAAACCTCTAGAGAATTACGCATTGTGATTGATTGAGAGATATTATTTTTTGATAAGTACCGTTCAACCCTTTCACTATGTATTGGCGAACTGCATGATCACTAGGTGGCAGTAGTTTATATGTGAAAAAAGATGATGAGAACTGTCAAGCTACCAAAAAAGATGATGAGTGCCGTTAGAATCCTTTGTTATTTCGTAGTTCAGAAGTTAACCACTAGCGGCGACTCTTTACTTGCAGTTCGCCAATACTATGGACTGCTAGCTGTTACGTTAAATGTGAGATCATGCGATCTATCTCGCTCTTTCTTGTGGCATGCATAGAAAAAATAATTTCATAGTTTCCCGTATTGACTGTGGGGGCGTAGCATGTCATATGGTTTAACATATAAATTTAGTTCTGATGTTATCCACTTTGACTATGGCGTCGCTACATCTTGGCAACACATTTTATTTTGTGATTTGTATGTAAATCACAGTTCGCTAGCAGTCCATAAGGCCTATCCAATTTTTTTTTTAAATAATTGCACATTTAAATGTGCATTTAATTGCGTATTTTAATTGTATATACGTACCAAATGCACATTTTTTTCGTCCGAAATACACAATTGAAATGCGCATTTATGTCATTGAAAATCAAATAAACGATGGAAAACCACAAAGTTGTTCCTTTTTTGTTTATGCAACAATTAAATATTTTCAAAAAATATCACAATTTGCAAAATGTAAACATTTTAAAAGTATTTCAAAAATGATATTACATCTCTCAAAACAAAATTGCACATTCTAAAAATTGCGAATATGAATTGTGCACGCGAGCACAATTGTCAATTGAACATTAACAATTGCGCCATTTCGGACACCGTACATGTGAACGCATTCTAAAAGCCTATCCGAAATGATACTTTACATGCGCAATTCGCAATTTATGCGAAATTTAAGAAAGCGTTCACATATTCACCGTCTGAAATGTACCATTTTGAAATGTGCATTTTGCAATTGTGGTCGCTAGCACAATCGGTATTAAGTAATACATGGAAATGTGCATTTTTTTTGACAGATGAATTAATAAACAGATGATGGATACAAATCTGAAAGCATCTGCACCAAATTTCCACCTAAAATTAATTAATAATAATTAATTAATGATTATAGATTCTTTTTCATTGTTTTCCATCATTCAGTATTTAATATATAATTCGAAAAGTTGGACTACATTTGAAAATAATATGCGAAATAGTTGCACACTTCAGACATGTCAAAATGCGCAAATGCGTATTTGCGATACGCATTTCAAATGCGCATTTGAAATGCACATTTGCGGATTAAATTTCGGATAGGCCTTAAAATTGCATGAAAATTACGAATTGCGCATAAAAATTATGCTTTCGAATAGGCCTATTCGCCTCTTCCCCGCAAAGTAGGCAACAACTGGTGGAGAAACAAAAAGTTAGATAAGCGCTGTCAAATTTTAGAATTTTTATTGAAAAAAATTATTACTTTCAATAATGTTTCTTTTAGTAATATATAGTCAACTATAGTCAAAGGTTCAACCTCTCAAAAAAATAACTGCCAGCCAATCAGAATGCGTTATTCAAATTCAAATAATAAAACCGTTTACCAGTTTATTCTCTGAATGGACTATAAATTCATATAAGGATGTAATTTTCGCACACGTTCTAAAAATAGATTGCTATGCTATGCACGCGATAGAGAGAATGAAAAACTCTCTTTCATACGTATTATATTTTGCCATTGAGCATCTGTCAAGTTGCACTCTTATATGAATTTAAGGGAGCTTTTTAATTCTTCCATGCGCGATGTTTTGTCTCTTATGGAAAATTACTGAAATAATTGGACTGTAGAAATACGTTATTATGCATTTTGTATTTATCTGAATAATGTGAAAATCTTCAATTTAATCATTTTTCAACTAATAGGAAAGAGTGACGCTATAAGCTGGTATTACAGGTAAGTGTAAAAGTGAACTATAATAATGAACAAATTGGAGCAAGAAATGAGCGTATTGTCACGTTTTGAATATTCAGATAAACATAAAACGTTTATATAGTTATTGCCCGACCTGTACTTCTAGAACACAAATATTATGCACATGAAGAAATTTTCTATCCAGGTTAGTGCAACTGAGGCAATGCCAGCTCTCAGATTTGCGCTGCCAGCTCTCAAATTTCAATTTCGTACACAAATATTTGAATAGTAACACTTGAAAAAAGAATCGACTTATTTATTATGTATTGTCTATGAGGGTGAGTGATATGGTCGCTGTTGCGTCTCACTCACACTCATATCTATTATCACGGTTAGAATATAAGTTAGACGATACAAACTAATGTGAGATAGCCGCCTTACATGACTAATGGTAATGACTAATGTCAATTTTTCTTTGTATTATTGTAAGCACTCTTTTCTTTCGCACATAAAAACACAAAGTAATTTGACATTTATAAAATTTACAAAACTCAGCACGGCCATTGTAGTTTGAGTGTTACGTTTGTTTCACTATTTCGTGGAGGATTGACAAAGCAAAATTAGTAAATGCTTACGATGAGTAGGTACGCGCTTGATGATAATCACACTATGTATAAAATTATAATTATAAAAGATAAACTCTTTAAGATTTTGTATGTTTTATCTCACTCTATCTGATAATCAATCATACCTATCTATATCCTATGATTATGATCTAGTTCTAGTGTGTCCAAAACTGAATATTTATTGACTATAAGTAAAGAAATAACTTCATAAATCAGTTTTGCTCAATTTCACATTTAATAAACTATAAACGAAATGTTAAATTATTAACTATGATAAGTGTATATATAAACTTTGTCCATATAAGGTAAAGGACACCCTAATTGTATGTACCCAGACAATAACTATCTAGTATATTCGTATACTCTATAGGTAACTCAATAGAGCAATTTAAAAAAAAAAAAATCCATTGAAATTAAGCAAATCTTTACCGTCTAAATGGGGTATAACGTATAAAAGAAAAAAGAACTTAAAAGCTGGCAATACCATAAAAATGGTAAACGAGTATAAGCAACAATTTCAATCGACCAAAAAAAAAAAAAAATCCATTGACATTTCATCATTTGTCGTCCGCTATCCACATACAAAAAACCACATATTTTCTAATAATGAAATTCGTGAAATTTTTTTTTTATATGTTAAAAACTGCTATTTAAAAAAAACTAAAACAATATTTTAAATCCAATTAAATAAATTACATTCATTTCTATAAAATAATTATTCATAAACATAATACCAATTTAAGTGCAGTATAAATAAGTGTTTGATGACAATTTTATATACACTCCGTTCGTTCCCAGGAAATAATTGTGATGTCAAAAAGGGTAGGTCAATTCATTTGATTGTAAAAAAAAAATTAAAAAAAAAAAAACTATTTTATAATTATCTAGTGTTGTATATAGTGTTATATGGTTATATACGAATTATTTATACTCTTAATAACTTGTTGTAAGTATGCAACAATTATTATTGGTACACAATTCATAATTTCTTCAATTTTGTGTTTTTTTGTGATAATTTGTTTTTTGTTTTTTTCGTTTTGTGTACTTATTCAGATCGTGGCGATATAATAAAAACTATATTATCTTTATGACAACAACCATTTTAATTAATTTAAAAGTGATGAATAATACAAAATAATGTTTCTTAAGCTTTCGCGATGCGAAAATAAACTCAAAATTTTGCAAATTACAGAGCATTTTAGTGGTGTACCTGCCTGCATATACTGACAATAGTAATATAGCATCAGCCAGGCTCAATAATACCATTAAAAACATACATACAGAGAAGTATAGTCACCTATATTTGGCGTAATATTATCATTTAATCAATAATATTTAACATTTTGTCACGTCGGTCGTCGTCATAAAAATATTTATATACTTATTATGTATTATTATATACTTTATTTATTATATAAATATATAAATAAAAATTTGGTAATATTTAGAAGTACATACCAATATATTAGTTTGGGAAAAACAAAGCGATACTAAATAGCCAAAGACGCGCGATTACTATCTTATCTGTTCTTTTTTTATTTAATTTTTTTTTTTTTTTATAATAAAGGAAACGAAATCGTAATTAGCTTTAAAAATGTGTTTATTCTAGTTGAGTAGGTAGCATATTTTATTTCATTTGCTTGCGATTTAAAATTTCTATACACACACACACACACACACACACACATCGGTTATTTTTTTTTTTATTAAAACTATCAGTATTTGATAATCTCTCATCATTTACATATCATGTCATGCCTACCGCTGAATAATATACAACTATAAATATATCCAGTTATCTATCTGTATAATATAATAAAGTTAGATAAATTAAATCTATATTATATTCGCACTTCTCTATTTAATGAAAATGATACCTTGGGTTACGGCTTACACAAAATAATATCAGAAACATGTAAATTTGTTAATAAATTATGTGAATTAATGATATGCACTACATTTTTATATTTTATATTATTCAAATTCTTTGTTAATTTTTTTTTTTACACGTAGTATTTTTCGTTATTACTACTACCGAGTAGTGGAAAAACTAATACTATATGTTTCCATTTGTATTTGGATGGTTTTTGGTGGCTGAAAAGTTTAAATGTAGTTTTGATATTTTCTATTGTCTTGGCATTTAAATGATAGTTTCCAATACAGAATATTGAGTGTTGTTGTTGTTGTTGTTGTTTTTTTTTCTTCTATATAAAAAAAAACACATTATGGTGATTTGATTGTAATCTAACCATAGAATTTTTGATAAGTCGTTAAGTTGTGACGGATGAATCTAGTCATAAATTTTGCATAACAGTCAGTTAATTGGTTTGAATGAACAAAAAAATATAATAGGAAATTGTTATTATCATTGAATATTGTTTTCGTTTAAATGAATAATCAAGCAATTAATATGTAATTTCTATTTTGGGAGAACTAAGCTATTCTCAAATTCATTAATTTAAAATTCTTTGCGTTTTTTTTTTGTTTCCATTCACATTTACTATTATGGAATATTTTAGTTAATGAATTTTTTGTTGAGTTGTATTTTTTACAAATATTTAAAAAAAAAGAAAAAACAAATGCTGATTAAATTAAAATAATATAGGTAAATGTTATGCGTAATTTTGAATGCGATAGCCGAGAATATAAATTTATCCGTTGACATAATTTTTTTTTTTTTTTTATTGAACAGGATTTTTGTTTGAGCAAAAACAAAAAAAAAAAAAATGATTGAGTTACTCAATCGAAATGCAGAATCAATGATAGAAAATATGACATGAAATTAGGCCTTGACCGATCTGGTACATTACACTCTCACCAATATCTTGAAAAAAAAAAAAAAAAACATAAAATCTTAATTATTTTCTGATCGCACAATATGAAGATCTTCAAGGCCTACATTTCGTACATACAAAGTTTTTTTTTGTATCTCTGATGGTTTCGCGGAGCTATAAGCGTTTAAAAGCTCCAAAACTCAGATCGTAAATCTTGTAACGTGACAGACACTTTTAAACGCTTATAGCTCAAAAACCATCAACCTTTTTCTATGTACGAAATGACCTTGCGGATCTTCATATTGTACGATCAGAAAATTATTAGGATTTTATGTTGTTTTTTTTTTCAAGATATTGGCCAAATAATGCGTGTGAGTGTAACGGGACAGATCCGGAGCCTTGACTATACTCGTATATGAATTATATATTTAACTCTATTGGTATTCATCTGAAGCACATTTCAATTGTGATATTTGTAAATATAATGAATAGAATAAATACAATATAGAAAATTCATCATTGTGACTTCTATTATTAATACTAATTGCTATTAATATTGATTTATTGATAAATGTTGTGATGAATGTTTTTTGTTTTTTTTTATGTATCATGGTGTTAAATTATGAAATAATCTTGCATAAGAAATTATATAGAAAAAAAAAACTATCAAAAATTCTTTTTATACGTAAGGCTTTTAATGACATTAATTACGTTTAATGATATTATTTGTTGATATATTGAATTATGCTACGTATAATGAAAATGGAGACATTATTTTATTAATTTCAAACCCATTAAAATATCGAATAAAATCACTTATTGAATTAATTTATTTTTATTTCTATCAAATCATGCTGTTCAGTTCATACATATAAATAACCCAATAGGTATTTTTAGACAGTTGTCCAAATACATCTAGGATATAGCTTTGCTATAGACTATATAAAGTCTGTATATCGAACCACTCTTGTGTGTCTATAGACTGTCTACTGCTTTAGACAATCTTACAATCTTAAGACAATCTAAGATAAACTATAGTCGGTCTAAAGCGATACGATAGTCTATAGACACACAAGAGCTTCCAAAATATAGACTTTATATAGTCTATAGCAAAGCTATATCTTGTATTTAGACAATTATTTAAAAGTGTATCTATATAGACAATCGAAAACACTCAAAAATGCTTATAGGGTAATATTTGATAATATTTGTTATTTATTTGCCATGTGTTTTAATGTAAACTTCAATTTATTGACTCGAATTGATACGAATTTCGGTTATGCGAAAAACCTTCGTGGTGATCCTAAATTGTTTCTGGGTAGAGTGTATCACTGCCACAGGTTAATTGCGAAAACAATCAATTTTGATCTTACTTCATTTAAAAACGATAAATTCACTTCATTACGGTTATCTTTAATATTTATAATACTTACTTTTATCTTATTACTTATCTCATTTTTATTACATTTTAAACATAGAGAAATAATACCGAAATTAAGTTTATCTTTATTTTTAAAATGCAATTTTAAAGTGCGAATTTAAAAAAGATGTTTTTTTTTTAATTATTTTGTTATTTCTGATGAATGGGTTAATGGTTGATGTCACCAGAGACGAACTACCTCAATGGTAAAGCCTTCAACTTACCCGTATTAATTTGAATTCAAATACACGGCCAATATTAAGAACTTAATTTTCTCTTTTTGTTGTTGTTCTTGTTATGCTTTTCCTTTTATTGGTATGGAAACATTTCATCTATCACAACAGGTATTTTGTATCCCAACGATATCAACATCCTCATCATCAATTAGTAATTGTTTCACGCCTATGAATTTCACGGACACCTTATATGGCCATTAATCATCGTAAATGTGTGTGTCAAAATTGAATATACATGTAATTTGAAAATAATACTTTTAATTGATTGATGAATTAAAAATCAATAAATAACTTTTTAAATGTCAGATATCCATACTCAGACTCACACGCATAGGTACCTGGTATCTACCTACCTATACAATATTTCAATTTTCTTCGTTTTTGAAAAAAAAACAATAGAATTATTATTATTATTGTTTTTTTTTTTTATTATTTTTTGTGTGTGTCTCTATTTTCTACAAATATTATGACCTTCCTGGGTCAATGCTCGGCTATGAGTTTTGAGGATTTGATTTGAAGGTTAGAACTTTAAAAATATCATATTTCAATCGTTTCCAGTAGTTTGAAATAGAGATGCAACGAAACCGAAACTGCATCGGCAGATTCGGTGTTTCGGTGCAGTTTCGAGAAGATTCGGTTTCGGCCGAAACAATACATAATAAATTACCGAATCTTTTTTTTAAATTAAATGAAAATTGTGATCATTTAACGGACTTCACAATTCAAATTTAAGCTATATGAAACCATATACTCTTTAATGTGACGGTAAAATGCACAATTACAATTAAAATTTGTTATAGTTATCGTATAGTGAACGGTTATCGTAAAAAAAAGAAAACAAACCACGATTATATTTCGGGGTGCTACAAGATCGATCAGTAAATAACCATTAAAAGCGAAATAACTCCATCCTTACCAGATCATCTACGCACCGATGAGCTACAATCAGATTTAACATTATACAGTAAAAAAAAATTTAACACCTAAAGAGTCGCGTAAAGAAGACATATTTATTTAGTGGGCTTTAGTGGGCTTTAGTGGGCTTTAGTGGGCTTTAGTGGCACTTTTTTCAGAGACAGGAAATATGTATATATAAAAAAAACGAAACAGGTTAAATCCAAAAATGCTGAAAAATGTATGTTTTTACTTCACAACAAAGATATATAATTTCTTTAATAAATAAATAATTTTACTAACCAAGATTTTAAATTTTTTTGGCAAAAAATAACTAAAACAATGTAATTCCGGTTTCGGTTTCGGTGTAAAATTCGGTTTCGCCCGAAACGCTTAGAACTAAAATTCGGTTTCGGCCGAAACAGAAAATTGCTGTTTCGTTACATCTCTAGTTTGAAATACACCATACTTGATTAAATCGGTATCATTTGAATAGATTTTTGGTGTTCTCAAAGCGCTATAGGCCACCTTCATCTTGGGCATAAAGATAAAAAAAACAGAGAAAATGAAACCACAAAAAAAATATTTAATGGGTGCGATCACAAATAAACGTTATTTTCGTTGTTTGACGCTAATTAAGAAAAGAGCATTTTGAGTTTTTTAATTTTTTTTTTTATCATGAAATTGAAATATTAAAGATTTTGAATATTCATATTATGTAAATAACGCAATTATATAAACAAACATACACAATAAACACATACAATATAAATATGGTTTTAAGTTTTGAATATATTTATAATTCATTTAAAATCAAATCAAATCGATAAGTAAATGTGGAACATCTGAATAATTATAGTAAACAAAATGGTTTTCTTTGTTCGCACATGACCATATGATTTGATTGTGTACAGAGTTCAGTTTTAATTATCATTGCGTTTGGTTATAATCATCATAAGGTATTCCTTTCCGACGTACCCGAATTGCTTAGGAAACTGTTCAGGAATCCATGAGAAATGAGAATTATTAAGAGGCGATTGGTGCGATTATTTGCAGCTAATAACTCAATTAATTTTATTTTCAAAATTCTATACAATTAACTGGAACAAACAATGTGATATGTATCATGTTAATTATGCTAAAATAAAAACCATTACACACGATGCATAATTGGCACACAAGTTGTATGTCAGTTGCCTTGTGTACGGATTATAATAGAATTGATTTCTTTCTTTTTTTCCTTTTGGAAAATTTTCACTAGAGATGCAACGAAACAGCAATTTTCTGTTTCGGCCAAAACCGAATTTTAGTTATAAGCGTTTCGGGCGAATCCGAATTTTACACCGAAATACAAACCGAAACTTATCGAAACCGAAACCGAAATTACATTTTTTCAGTTATTTTTTTGCCAAAAAATCCTAAATTCTTGGTTAATAAAATTATTTATTTATTAAAGAAATTATATATCTTTGTTGTGA
>JAABKK020021456.1:0-18348 GCA_011634745.2 Catotricha subobsoleta | reverse complement strand
TCTGTCGAAATCTGTTCGAAAACTGGAATAACAATAGCAATAGCAATACCAATACTGATAATTTGAACGGCGTAGTAGTTATGTTATAAGTATAATTTATAAATAGCATACTTATTATTGTAAATTGTACCTACTTGAAATTTTAAAAATGTGTAAATAAATATTAATGGAACATTGAAAGCATTGCTTATTCAATTATTTGAATATACACTTGAATTTTTAACAATAGAGGGTATATCAAATTCACAATTCAAATGTAATTTTTTTTTTAACAACAATAAAAATTATTGATTGATTTTATTTTTATACATTAATATTTTGATATAGTTACCCTTATCTAATATCTACAGTTCATATTATGTGACATGACAGACATGGTTCACTTCTGCACATATATTTCTCCTTTATTTCTCCCAAATAATTGTATGCGATGCGCCAAACATAACCAAATCATTGTAGTCATGGATTATAAATATGAGCAGTATCAGTTATCCACCTTCTTCTAAATATGCATTTAAATATCAATTTACACGTCTGGAATTTCTCTGTTATCTCGTCACCAAAAATGTAATAATTTATAAAATGGGAAAAAAAATTATTAAATTTTAGGAACAAAAAACATTTTATTTGATGTCATTTTATTACTCATTTAATGTATTGAAACTGATGGTTTCAATGTAATATATACCGAAAATATACAAATAGACTGAATATAGCACATTTTATCCATTAATATAAATGAAGTTTTAATGAAATTAAATGTAAATTTTATTCATTTTCAATATGAAAATGTACCAAAAATAGAACAAATATACACTAAATACATATTGATTTTTATTAACTAAATGTATGACTGAGCCCTAAATATATATCTATTACTATGCGAATACATATATAGATACCACTAATAAAACCAACGACGAAAATCAATTTAAAATAGTTTTTTAATTAGGAAATGAATTTCTACCACGAAATTGATGATAATGTGTTTGTTTTTTTGTTTTTTTTTTGTTGAAAAATTAAAATTTTGAAATTTTCATGTGCCACAGAATTATATTAGTTTTGGCTTATTGGCTTTGTTGCACAATACCGTCAGCTACAAGTTAGACGTAAAATATGGGGGAGACTGTTTTATTCATTATTATTATTAATTTTACTTCATTTTTGAAAAAAAAAATTACGAAATATGCAGTCGTTTACCAATCCGGCAGCGGGGTTATTTTTTTGGTTTTACGTAACTATAAAAAAAAAACAAGCTACCAATGGACACATGGACAGACAAAAACAGAAAAAAAAAATTACGAAACCAAGATTTTTTTTTTTAAATGTTTGTTTAAAAAATTAAATAAAATTTGTTTTAAATTATTATTAGTAGTAGTAGTAGTAGTAGACGATTTTAATTCAAAATTATGACATTAAATCAGAGATTCTGTAGAATAATGTCTTGAATCATACCAAGCACGGTAGAGTATCAGCTGACGATGAGCACAATTCAGAGCGAGCAGAATCAGGTAGATTCGAAGCATGAGATAAAATCAAAGAGGGATTATGTGAAACTTGAAAGTGGAGTCTTCCTGAATCTATAATAGCAGTTTTGGCTTGATAAACAAAGAAAGGAACATGGGTTCCTTCCGCACAGTTTAAACGAAGAACACGATTTTACATAGATACCGCTAATATCAAACTACCTTATTCATTTTTTCTTTTGAAAACAGCCAAAGAAAATAATACATTATAGTTTCCCAACTGTTTAATTTTTTTTTTTTTTAAATAAGCAAAAGCTTTCGCATGCGATGTTGCCAAATTATAATTATTATGAATAGTCGTATGAACTCGTTTTAAAATATTAATTATTTTTATTTATTCATGATAAGTAGTTTTGAAAAATTATTTATATATATATTTGCTTTTTCACACATTAAATAAACAATTTATATTTTCTTTTATCTAAGCGTTAAAATAAAATCTGTAAATTGGGAAATGTCGCAAGAAACAGTTTTAATATTTTTTTTTCCTATGATTTTCACGTAATTTTTTTTTAATTTTGAATTGTTTATATTTATATCTCGCGTAAATAAAAAAAAATCAAAAATGAGATTCAAACATTAAATAAATTAAATAAAGTAAATAAAAAGATTTTTTTAAAAAATTGTTTTATAGGAGAAGTATCGGGTACCGCTGGTCGGTTTTAGAACTCAATTATAGTCTAAATAAAGCCTAAAATCAAAATTGTACTTCCAACATACATGAGACAAAAGTCATTTCCAATAAAAATCGGTTACCGTAACAGGGTTTTTGGTGCATAGGTTTTGATTGATATCACAAAAATACATAAAACAATTTTTAATAAATTTATTAGTTTAACCATGATGAAAAGTGCACTCTTTTTTAAGATTGAAATGATACGTAATTCCTAGTTTTGAAGCAATAAAAGCATTATTGAATTTCGTTTAATCTGCTGTACGAGTATTGTATTTCTTTTCTTTTTTTTAATGTTATGTATTATATTCATTGACATAAGTTAGTCACAAATTTCTCAGTAAAACTATTTGAGAAATATTTAGTACATCAATTTTATTTAAATTAAGTTGTTTATTATAAATTATAAAAGTATGAAATTCAAAATAATGAAGGTATGTAGGTTATATTTGTACAATATATATATACCTAAATGGTTGCTGAATAGATAAACCATGTGTAACAACTAATGACAATATGTATGATTATATATATATTTACAGAAATTGAATATATATACTATCACTTTGAAACCGGGAAAATGGAAATAGGTTTCCGGGATTCATATATAAATAAAGTTTTGCTGTCTGTATTCTATGTATATTGTATTGCTGTTATGACAACAAACATTAATTGTATATTGGTGATGAGCAAACAAATTTTCATAGGTCCGTAGATCTGATATACGTATATATAATACAAAAACTATCAAAATATAGATGGATAACGTTGACTTCGCATTTTCCGGTTTTTCTGCATGGAAACACCATTTTCCGGTTTATAATTCTTATAGATAGGTGTACACTGTACATTGTACCCAGTGCCTATAGCGCCATTGATAAATTATGTGAAATTTAAAATCATAATGAATTTAGCGTGTTATGCAAACCAAAATATTATATTGAATATGGAAATATTTCTTGGTATTTAAAATGTTGACTAATTCATGGATATAAACTGAAGAACTTATATGTGCGCTATATAGTTAATTTGTGAATTGTACCTGCAGCTGCCGCAAGATTATCAGGAGAGTATTTGGCACCGTCAACTGGTTAATACTAATATAGGTATAAAAATTGGTAAATATGTAAAATGTTTTCAAAAATCTGCTTTATTTCTGAAAAAGTTCAAAAAACAAGCTGCCAATGGATTAATACACTGATTCAAAACATTATATTTATTAGTTTCAATCCGCTGAGAAATACAGAAAAAAAATTGGTTAGACCTTTTACCACTAAATAAGATGACACACACCAAAACATGTATCATTTTTGTACGGAGAAAATTCGACTTTCTAATGTTCATGAAGGTAGGTATGGAAAGTGTTCAAATTCGCTAAAATATAAAGTTCCCAAAATAATTATTAAATTTGGATGAGTTAAGACCAACCCGCAGAAAAGTTGAAGTTCGTAAAATTTGAATACCAATGCTCTTAAAAACTCGAATTTCGGTTTTCACTGGTCACTATAATGTATAATTTTCAAGAGAATAAAATTCTACATGGTGACGGTGAGCAGACTGATAATTCATTAATCTTATTCTGTTCGATAAAGTTTGAAATATCAAGCATTTTTATATCACAAAATACCAAATTATTTCACTTTTAATAATAATAAAGTAATAAGTTAGTGTTAGACTAAACGTAAACGACAAGAAAAATCTATAATTGGTAGAATGATTACCATGGGACCAAATGATATTGAGAGATATTATTTGCGACTGTTATTATATATTACACATACATGTGGATCTACATCATAACAAGATCGACTTAAACCAAACAAAGAAATAAAAATATTTAAAACTAAAATAATATGTGAAATTGGTGTTCCAAAATGCCCATTAAAAATTTGGAATAAATTTATATTTATTTCATTAGCACATAAATTTTAACTGATTATCAAAATTAACATATTTTAAATAAATCAATAGTTTTTACATTTTCACAATATATATATTATACAGGGTGTCCCGAATTCGGAGTATTTTCGGAGTTACAGCCATTTGAAGACAGATTCGGACAAATTTTGAAATGCTCACAACTTCTACAATTCGTACAGCTACCCACAGTAGCGGAGTAACAGTAGCGGCGCTACTCCCAGCCCTGCTTTACAGTATATATACAAATACATCATATGGATACCAAAGAACTTATTATTTTCCATATCTTTTACACTGTAGATACATTTCATATTATATACAATATTATGTTATTTTATTATAATAAAAAATGACAGATATTCATAAAAACATATGTTATGCTTGTCGTCGTTAGGTAGGTACTTATAGGTATATTTTCTATATAATAAATATTTCTGCATATGCACAAGAAATATAGAAAGATTTGATTTAAAATTCATTTTACATAGCATTTTCAAATAACTCTATTTGGCTGCATATTCAAATCGATATTGCTTTTTAAATTGAAAATTGGCCAAATATTCAACTTTACTGTGCGACGTTTGAATTAAAGTATATAATTCGCTTTGTGATCATCCTCTGGGGGATTTTCGAGCAAAAATTTTTATATTCACAATGAAAATGATTTTCTTTTATATACATTTTTTTTTATAGTTAGATGTATACACATTATATGGTTGCATTGCATGGCTGAAGAAAATCGTTTTCGTATAATAATATCTTTTCAGTAAAAAAAAAAAAAATGAAGAAGACGAAAATATGGAAGGAAAAAAATATGGAAAGGGTGAAAAGTTGCTAGACATATTATACACGTCATGTTTTATTATATAAAATCCTTTATGAGCAAGTCTAATAAAATATTTATACGAAAATTAACACGTTTCTTTGTTAGTCCAAAATAGAAAAATATGTCAGCACACATAAATTACATATCTTTTGTAAAACCAACATTATTATGTTTGCGCAAAAACTCATTTCATGCAATAAGGGTACATTTCCTGACACATTCGTTTTTGTTTATAAACCTTTTCTTTCCTCTTATGGTTTCATTCAATGGCCGTAATATTATTTGTATTGGTTCACAGTTCATGTAAATAAATTCTATTGATTAAATATGTGTAATGCAATAAGACTTTTTCACTTCGATATTTTCCCTGATACATTTTTATTCATATTGTTTTATATCAGAAAATAGAAAATTATTTCTTTATTAGAATGAAATCCATAAGTTAAGATTTTACAGATTGATTATGGAATAGCCTAGAGCAGAAACATCAGAAAAAAAATTGAAAATAGTGATTAATCCTTATTTTTAATGACCAAACAGCCAGAGGAATCAAAAAACAATACATGGCCAAACAAAGTGCAAGAACTTACTGAGGATTATTTCAGCGATTCCAAATTATTTAAAGTTAACTAGATTGATTGTCAAGAACGGAAGTTACGATTTCTCAAAATAAAAAGAAGACACATCAGGAAACATAAATTAGTAAAAATAAAATTCTATTTTCTTTTTCTGGTCCACCCAGACACATATGACATAATGCCATTATTATAAAAGCAATTGCTATATAATTGGAGATATATAAATCAAGTGTAACCTAAAATTAGCGTCTACCGTCTATAAAACATGGAAAAAATATAAAAGTTAAAAATAATTTAATTTATTCTTATATCAAAACGAATATCGAAACGAACGAAAAGCTAATAAGAATTGAGTTGGATTTGCTCTGAAATGATATTAATTTACGTAAGCATTGTCTACGTAATATATATGCACTTATAATATTTTAATTCTAAGGCAAAATGAAGATTACCGCTATTGGTTCAACACCCTTCATTTTGGCTTATGTCACTCCTTTATCTTGTATTTTCCATAGGTCTTCAATAGTGAAATTTGATTCAAATGAAACATTAGAATGTGGTCAAAACCGAATTAGAGCTAATATGGTTTATTTAAAAAAATCTTAAGAACGCAACGACCCCTAAACTGAAGGCCATAAATAATTGTATGGAAATAATGTAAATATATCCAAAACATTAATCAGAATGTTTATTATTATAATTCAAAATATAATTATTATTCAAACATCTGCATAATGATCATGAATTCACATATTTGTGATACAAAAAACAATAATCACAGTACAGTGTTCAATATAATGTAATGCAACTTCTATAAACCAATACCATCCACAGAAGGTGCACAAATAACTCTTCATACATTCATCAAATACTAAAACATTTCAAAATGCTTATTACCATTCCATTCAATTGTGTGTTATAGTACACCTACAACATAAATTCAATTGTTGTGTTGTTTTTTTTTCCTTTTTCATACCGGAAAACTGATAATAGAGTTGAACATTTTCCATTCTGATCAAAAACAGTGCTATAGTCTAAACGTAACATAATTTGAGTGCTTTTCAAAATTAATGAAAAGTTTAAATTAATAATACTCAAAAGCTATATATATACCTATTCTAATATAGATTATAGATTTTATATTAGGGAATAGGAAATTTCGGTTTTGCATTCCGGTTCCAGTTCTAGCTACGAACAAAACTATTTTGTTTCCATTCCATTCCATGTTCCAAATTGCATTCCCACTAAAAAAAAAAAATAGAATTTGCTAAAAATAATTCGGTCTGGTTCCATCTAAATATCCAGCAAAAATCGAAAAAAAATAACATTACGGGACGTATTTTGGTTCCGGTTCTCGTTCCTATTTTCATATTCCCTGATTTATGCTATGCAGGTATAATAGTGTAATTCAATTTTAGGGAATGTTATAAGGGCTATAAGTGAAAATATATTTGTAAACGCAAACATAATCAAATGTTAAATACGCATAAAAAGTTTTGTATATACTACCGACTAACCTGATAAAATCGTACACTACAAAGCCCATTAATAGTGTAAATTGTAGTTATTTTTTTTGGTAGAAAAAACACTGTGAATTTAAACTATAATTCACACATTATGATGTGTTTAATGGTGTAAAGTAAATTAAAATTCAAAACACTATAACACATGTGTTTTAAATTCTAAGTGTTTTTTTCTACCTATCTCTAGTTCACTAGATTGCAAAAATCTATAATACTGAATCCTTGCGTTTAGTATTTAGTAACAAAATATTTATGTAGCGAAAGTTAGACAAACTAATTATGTTTAAATTAGTTGTTAGATGAAATAAACATTTCATTAAGTGTACCTACATTAAAAATTTATGTGAATACTTCTATAAAAGACTATACATGGATTTAACACTATCATAAAAGTGACAAACTTAATATGTATTAAATAATCTAAATTTAAAAAAATACAGTTTGTTTTGATTGTTTCATGAATTCATATAGCACATCCATTGAAAACTTTCTGATCATTTTGAATCATTTGCTGTCAACCAGAAAATTATCTTTTGCAATAATATTTCGATTTGGTTGTAAAATGGTGAACAATCATTAAATAAACAGAATAACAAATAAAGCAGATTAAATTGATATTATCTTAATTTCAATCCCTTATTGGATAGCTCGGAACCATTACTGGAGTCGGCGACTATATGATCTGGGAAAATAGAAATCATTCAATCAATTTCATTATGTTGTGAAATTAAATTTGTATTGCCATTTTTTCCTAGAAATGAAAATTTAAATATTCTAACTTCATGTATATGGATGTGTCGATCGAAATATATAATTGTGACAACATATAGATTAGAGTGATCCAAAAAACAAAAAACAAATGAACCGGTTTCAGAAACTGTTTCGAAACTTTTTTTGAAAACCTTTCTCGCACTTTGCATTTATTTCGTAATTTTGTAATCATTTTGTATATGCATTCGTTTTCAACTATTTTGTCATTCATTTGTATTAATTCGTAATAAATTTAATTGAGTTATCTTGGACCAGCATATTACTAATATTTATTATTATTGTAATACATATGATCTGTTAATAAAGTAAATAATAATAATAATAATAATAAATACAGTTTAAATAATAAAGAAAGAAAAAACATGAATGAATTTAATTACAAAACTGGCCCAGTACAGATAGAAAGAAGTGCACTGAGAGAGTATACGTATACATTTATTTCAGAGCATAAAATAAGACAAAATTCTTACTACCAGAATAAATAAACATGCCGTTCTCGCGGAAGAATGGCGAATTTTTGATATTGTAGATTTTAATGGATTCGTGTTTTTTTGAAAACATTTAAATTTAAAGTAGGTAATTTTGATTTTTTTAAATTTGGTTACAGTTCTTTAAAAAATAAATTTGAATAGCCAACGAAACATCTTGATCATCTTTATCCACAACCCCATCAAAGATACCCTTAAAATAAGGTTGCTGAACGGTTTTGCCAGAAACGGAGACATCGTTCTGACGTCGATTTTTTGCGGCCATCCAATTTGTCATAGCTGGTCTCGGTCTCCATTTCTCTAAATTTGGTTTTTAAAAAAAATATTTGCACTAATACACCGCTTCACATCGGCAGTGTGAGGCTAAGATTCGAGACAAAAATTGTGACTACTTCTTTAAAAATGTTCATATATCGTTCTCGTGCTGCCAAAAATTTAATCATTTTGTGCAATGGAAGGTCCCTTATAATTTCTAACTCGGTCAGTGCACCAAACTGAAGATAAATGGCAGTTAAGTCCAAATCCTTGACAATCTGATCATGTACTTCCTTTACATTTAATGATTTATCTGAAATTTCTTACTACCAAGACTCGAATTCTTACTGCCAATTTAAAATTCTTACTACCAAAAAGACACTTATTACTACCAGCTATGATTTCGAAATGGATTCAATTTTTATTTGACCACCCTAATATACATTATACATATATAAACTTTCAAATGCATATTAATGTTATTTCAACCATATTGAATCATTCGAATATTCAAATAGCGTTAAAATTGAAATTTTCCTTCTAAAAAAAATAATATGAGGGCTATGCAAATACCTGACGTTAGAATTTAAAACTATAGAAACTATACTTATATGTGTTGTGCAGTAATAGTAACATTATAGAGGTAACTAATAATACATATAATAGCATTTATAAATATATAAAGGTATTGTACTATGAGTGTAACTATAATTTTCGAGTATAGTTAAATAGACGAGAAAATATCTTTCCTTTATTACAATTTACAATACAAATTTATTCGTTGTTGAAAGCTTTTATATTACAAAATAAAAAAGGAAAAAAATCTTTTGTGACAGTATTGAAAAGGAACAATGGAAAAGTGTTAAC
This sequence comes from Catotricha subobsoleta, assembly GCA_011634745.2. Classification (NCBI taxonomy): domain Eukaryota; kingdom Metazoa; phylum Arthropoda; class Insecta; order Diptera; family Cecidomyiidae; genus Catotricha; species Catotricha subobsoleta. The sequence continues at coordinate 8,921 of JAABKK020021456.1, read as the reverse complement.
ATTAATGGCCTTAGAGTTACAAGTACAAAGACATCATTTCTATTTATTATATATACATATTTTTTTTTATCCTATTCAATAGCATTTTTTTATTTTATTTTATTTTATTTTATTTATATTATTGACAATTGTGCACTCAACATTTTAAATGGTAAATTTTAAGAGTTTGTACTCAGCCAATATACGATACGATATATACTTATTTCAAATAAAAACATACGTACATATATGGGTGTGAAATGTGAATAACTGTGCGATACGAGATATTATACATAAAATGTATGATTCGACAAAAAGGGGAATTGATGCTCTTCTGCTGATACAACTTCAAACGGCGTAACTACATCATAATTGGCAAACGATTTTCATAGGCCCGCTATCCAACAATAATTTATTTTATCATTTGAAATATCCATTGAATGGAATATAACTTCTAAACCGCTGATTATCTATAGAAAAAACTTCCAAAACCAACTCCCATTTATTTTATAAGACGCAACTATTCTCCATACATCATAACCTCCTCGGAGGTACCTAAAAAAATATTTTAGTGTAAACATTTTGAAAAAAAAAACAAAAACGGGGTAAAATGTACGGAGAAAATTGCGTTTCAGAAAATAAATGGGGGGGTCGGTCTTGGAAGTTTTTTTCTTCTGTAGAATCAAAGACTTAGAAGTTATATCATTCAGTGGATAATTCAGACGATAATTTGAACTAATGTGGAATAACCATCATACTTTATGCCATAAGGATGAAAATCGTTTGCCACGTTTGATGTAGTTACGACATTTGAAGTTGTAGGTTGCAGTCTTGATGTTACCACTTGAAGTTATTGCGTTCATACATAAAAAGAATATTTTATGTTATATATTATTATTTAATAACAAGTACATAATAACATTTTATTCCAAGGTGGAAAATTTTACGCACTGCAATATAATTTATTAGCTTTTATAATATAGTTATTACCAAAAAAAATGAATAAAATTAATTAATTTTTGTTTTGATGTTTGTTGTGTGAATTGACCCGATTCTGGATTTGCTAATTAAGTGCGGTTTCAATGTTTCTATTGAGAAGTTTATTTTGATTGAATTGAAACCGGTAGTTCGATTAGAAGGTGAAATGAGTGAATAAAGTTTATGAGTAATTACAGCATAGGAGCTATTTCTGCATCTATATTTACATATAACTAGAAAAATTGTTTATTTTTCTATCTGTGCAACAAATTTTAAAGCAAATACAACTGAAATATATATGAATTACAATTACAAATTATTCTTTGCATCGCTATTTTTATTTAATCAAACGACGTATCTATTGAGAATCGTTTCTGTGCGTCGATTCAATTTGTTTTTTTTTTCTTCGATTATAGTTTTAGGTAAATGTCTTTGGGTAGTTATTCAAAATAGTTATAGGAGTGTTAAAAACGGTTCTTTAATAATGTATGAGGTGTTCCACAGTTGGAAAAAATCGATTTATTCACGTTTAAGTTTTCCTTTAAGTGAATTTATTATATCAATTTTTTCTTTATTTAATATAAATCTACTCTTAAAGGAAAGCCAAAACCAAAATCATTCTTTTTCAAATTTTCCAACATAGCTGCGTTCTGATCTGACCAATGCATGACATATTTAAAAATAGTCGTGTTTTATTAGAGGCAATTATGACATTGTGTTGATATTTATTTTATTGCAAGTAAATTAAACTCGCATAATAATCCCAATAATTATTAGGTATTAGGTATGTACGACGTTTTTCTAAATCTATTAATTATCCATATTTACCTACCGTCTTTTTTTAAAAAGTTCTCTCTTTATTATTTTATTGAAGACCCTGTTTATTTTGTTTCAAGTAAATAATACTTAAATATTTGAAATTTAGCAAACCTAAGCGAATATTCTTAATTTAATTATAAATTTTATTTATCAAAAAATACAAAAACAAACAAAATACTATTTAACGAGTAAGAATTCTTCTTGTAAGAAAGTTTATTGTCTCATTGTGTATAAGATCAAAGATTATTTTAATTTAAATATATCGAATATAGTTTACGTGTCTATATCTCCATATCGGTTTCGGTGTCTTCAAACTTAAACTCGAGTGGTTCAATGTTATGCTCAGATTTCACCTGTGAGTTTAAAGATGTCTTCTTATCGTCACGCTCATTTTTGATAACTGTCAATTTTTGGAGTAAACTTCCAATTAAACCTTTCTGATCGGTCACCTGGCGTTCTAGTTCTTCACGTCTGTCCACTTCCTTCTCATACTTCATTTTGAAGGATTCAACTTCAGCAGCAAGATTCACCATAACTTGCTCCAAATTATTCTCAATTAATCGATTTTCCGCCTTATATCTTAAAAATGCAGTCATTAGATAGTCCCTATTACCAGATTGAGAAATCGGTTGTTCCGATTCAGAATTTGCTTCGTCAGACTGAGAAATCACATCGTCAGATTGAACAATCAATTCGTCAGATTGAACAAACAATTCGTCAGATTGAGACGTCTCTTCTTCGGATTCAACAGACGATTTGTCAGATTCAGAGCTCGATTCGTCAGATCGAGAAATTGGTTTGTCAAACTTCGACATTATCTTGTCCAGTTTGTTCGTTATGAACCGATGGCTAAAAAAAAAAACAATAATTTATAATATAATTTTAATATAAAACTTATAATTTAATTAGTTTCATAACTGATTAATCACAATTTACCTAAACTTTTGCGTTATCCACTTTTTTGTACTTAAAATTTGAAATACAAAATCAATCTTTGCTCATTAAACGGGATACAATGAAAACTTTATCTAATGGCCACAACTACTAAAAACCAAACAATAGAAAAAAAAATCATCAGAATAGATATCGTCAATTTAAAATTTTATAAAATATTTCTAAAATTTACTTTTTACCTAATAAATTTATATCCAGCACTAATTTCAAATGACAATAAATTGCTTTCATGAATATTGAAAAACTCAAGTAGAATGTTATTTATTAGTCTTTTTCAGAACACGAGATGAAAATAAATCGTAAATTCACAATGCTAACACTCAACTAAAGTCTAAACTATCTATGATATAAATTGATAACCGTAAATTTTTATTCACCAATACCAAAACAATTCAATTCACATTTCCAATAAGAATTCTTCTTATTTATTCAGTAGATTAGAGTAAGCAAATATATCGATAATTAGAAGGAACAGGGGATATAATAATACGGATGTAATAAACATGAAATCATTTTTCTATACAACATTTTCGGTATACAAAGTAGAATTAGGGTTGCAAAAAATCATGATAAATCGTTTTTTTTTTGTTTTTTCGATTTTTTTGATTTAAATCAGAATATTTTAGCGTCCGTCTCGCCATTTTAGGACTATTGGACTATAGTGTCCTAGCGTCCGGGCATAGCCTTGATATGTCCAACATGTCCGAACAAAAATTATAATTTGACCCAAAAATAAATGGCGTTTACTTTTTATAATATTATTCAGTGATTTTCTGTAAACGTCTTTCCTTCTGACTTTATTTGCCCTAATTGGTTTTCACATTTCTCAAATGCATATTTCGAAAATAAAATACAATAAATATTGTCTTTGTCTTGGCAGCCATAATTTTTTTCTCGGTTTTTGGTTTTTCGGATGATTTTGCCGCCTTTTTTATTTTATTTTTGGCGGCATTGCCCACTTTTTTTTCGTGGTATTGCCACAAAAAATAAACAAAAAAAATCTTAAAAATCAAATAAATCTGTTTTTTTTCTTAAGAAAAAATCGTAATTTATTCCCACTCTGCCTTGACATGAGAACCAGCTGTCCAGCTAACTTTTTTCTTCACTTGGTTGTCACTAAATAAAAATGAACGAAATTTGTTCCAATTTCAATATGACCTTCTTTCAATAAAATATACTTATACTATAATAAACCAAATGAATTGTTGATTTGGAAATCTACTCGCTTTGAAAACTATAAATACGTTTATTATAGTAACTATTATAGACATATTGATCGAAAAATGTCAATAAGAATAGGAAAAAATGAATTTAATGATCATGAATAACTGGTTTTTTTTTTTATTTATTTGATTTAATCAAACCAACCCTGATGCAGAAGACGATATTTCATAGTTACATAAGTAGATGTTTCAATTGTGTGAAAGAAACAGCATTGTTAAAATCAATGTGAGTATGAAACAGACGATCAAATAAATAAGTTAATATTAAAACAACGAACGCTGCTTTTGAACACATTAAATTATTGATGCATAGAATATTCTTTTTAAATTATTATTATAAAATTAAATATTGATCAAATTTTTCTGGATAAACAGAGTTACAGAGCCCTATTTTATGCAATGCAGAAAATGTATGTGAAACCGATATTTTAGATTTTAAATAGATTTTCTATATAAAAATCGACATGTGTTAGTGTTCTTCACTATAATCTCTTTTCTATTCTTTAAAACTAACTGTTTGGTTCACCAAATAAGTACATACTTTTATATGTAATAAAGTCGTTTAAAACTCGATATACATATATCAATACATACAGTATATGCATAAATGTCTATCCAGATCAAGAGCAAGAAAAAGGTCCCAATAGAAAACGCCTATTAAGTGCATAACCCATATCTGAAGTAACATATACGACACACGCTAAGATGATCCTAACTAATATAATCGCACTTTACAGCCATTTTATGTGAACAAAGTACTGAAATAAATCTAATTTATTATGAATTGATTATAAATAAATCTATTAAAAATACATATATAACTAATTTATGAGAAAATAAATAAAAAAATTGATTTAGATATTCAGCAATAAATTCTAGGAATACACTAATAAGTATATGGTTGCTTTCTATAATTACTTTTTTTTTTAATTATCATTTATTTTGTATATAATAATATAATGTACATTTATTTAGATTATTTGTTTATAATATTAATATAGTTATATATGGTTATTGGTTACGTACACTTTTCAATAATTATTTATGAACTAAGTTCAAGATTTGTTTATGTTGCGTTTTTGCTTTCACACTTAACTCTTATAAATATATATATATTTTTTTATTTGCTTGTTTATTATTTGAATTTATTCTTCAAAAAAAAAAAAAAAAATTCTAGTAGAGATCGTATATATATATATGATATTGATAAAACTAAAATAAAATTTCTTAGAATTTAGGTTCTGTGTTAGTTTTGTTTTGTTAAACTATATATAATACAAAGCCATCATTGCTTTTCAGGTCTGGATTAACATGTATAGTTAAATCCTCGTCGAAAAGAAATTTGTGGCACCTACTTGTATCAACAAAAAAAAAGACAATTAATATTAGAAGAATATAGGAAAATCAGCAAATCTTTTGAAATATATCACGTTACAATTTGTTTCCATAGGAGCCTATTATACATTAGCTTATACACTTATTTGCAGGCTAAACTTTCTACGCTAAATCCAAGATATTTCATTAACTATATTACTCGGATTATTTCCGTGAACACAGAAGAATTATTAGCCTTGGCCCTTGACTAACATTTTTTTACTATAGAAAGTTTTTATCGATCTCTTCTAGCCTGTGGGATATTTTGTTCGGCGTACAAAATACAACTAAAACAATAAAATTGGATGCAATTTGATTGAAATATCTCACAAACTAGAAGAGTTCGATTAAAACTTTCATCAGCAAAAAATGTTAATATTTGCCAAGAGGTTTATGTAAACGAAAATTATCCGATTTATAGTTTATGAAATATCGTCGATGTACCGTTGAAAGTCCACTGGCAAAAAACTTCTTTTAAAATATTCTAAATAATTTCAAAAACTCCAAATATTCAATTTCAAAAAATTTATAAATAATTCCAAATATTTCCACAAAAACATTCTAAACCATTTTCAAATAATTCCAAAAAAATCTAAATAATTTTGGAAAAAGTCTGAAGAGTTCAAAAAAAACCATGAAAATTTTCCAGTGCAATCTTCTATTTAAAAAAAAAAACAAAACATATATTTATTGTACAATAAAATATTTATTATTAAGTTTTATCCATCCAATGAACGTTATATTTTCATTTTCTCTGATTTTTAATTGTCAGTTGAATTTGCTATGTCCGTCAATTGCTAAGTAAAATTGCAAAATTTATATTAAAGCAAAATTATGAATAATTGTATACGAAAAGTGAAAACATAATCATAAATATCTGAAACAGCTAATACTTACCACTCACTATGAACTGAACAGATATGAATATCTATTATACAGCGCCGCGTACATACACCGACCCCCATATTCAGAATAATAATTTAATTTTAATATAAATCAAATCTCAAATAATAAATTTGCTCTTATTATTATTTTTTTTCTTCTTCTTTATCGTCTTAATGTTTGGGTGTTGGACAATAAAAAAACAAAAAATAAAAATCTATATAAAACTCATCTAGATTAACATAATTCGCAATATAAACAAAAGTTTAAACTCTCTGTACAAACTTTCTTTTTCCTCGAAAAGTTTCAAAAATCACCCGAGGTAGGGTGTTTATTAAATTTATATGTTATGCCGAGAAGAAAGTGAGAAAAAAGTTTTCAACATAGACGGAAAATGTATATGCCATGAAGTCAACAATCAAATTATATGGAAGTTATATGATGTGATTTCTTGATATACAGTATTATAATGGATTATCTCTTTTATGTACATAATGCCAGAGAAGAGGTAAAAAGAAATTTAATAAAAAAAAAAAAAATTGAGAAAAATGCAAAAAGTGTTGTTGTTTTACACTTTCTTTTCTTTACTAATTTTTTTTTGTTTTTTTTTTAAATAGAGTTCATTTTTGGTTTGGTCCATAGTCTTCTATTTAATTTGATATATATATAATATATACTATTTGTCTTTGTCCTAAGTATTTCAATGTATGTATTATATTATATACGCAGATTGTTTTATCAATGCCAATTGATATTCATGTTCGAATCCAATAATAATAAATGTTCAATAAAAAAATTGCTATAAATTTTAGCTAATTACATTATTATGCATGTTTTGTTGTTATACCAAAAATAAAAATCGAGATAATATTATTTATTATTTTTCTCGACATCAAATAAAAGCCAATTTACAAAACCTCACTCTCCAATTGAAAAATCACTTACATCATATTAAATTTACTTAACATTTTATTCATGATATTCTCATTTAAATAAATGGATTTTATCATCGCGTATAATATTATTTTCTTTATAGCGTTGACTTTTCGTATAGTCTACACACATTTATGTACTCTGTACGATATATAACTTCAGCAGAGCAAGTGATGCTCTTATAGATAGGTGTATTATATTTCCGCACTTTCGTATCTTATCTTATCTTCGGTAATATATTCCACAACAATATTTGATTTACAAATGGGAAAAGCATTAAATGTTTTCTCACCGACTTTTCATTTTTTTTTTTCTTTTTTCTTTTTTTTTTTATTTTGCGTTTTTTTTTTTATGCTATTTACCACAACAATATAATAAGAATATATCATATTATAAACATATACTATCAGATCATTGTTTATATGTGTGCATATAAATATTACGTGAGAAAGGGATTTTATTTTTTCCATTCTATAGCTCGCGATTCCATTTACCCGACGAGAAGATAAGTAAATGTAAATTTTTATACCTTCTTTATATACATATCTATGTGCATTTTATACAATTCGAACACAATTTTATATCATAATATGTAGGAAAATTTTGTGTAAACGAAAAATTTATGAAAATGGAAACCAATTAAGTAAAATTTTATGAGCTACGAATAGTTTGTATGTTATTATTTGACCGTCACAAAAAATGGCTTCCAGCATATCAAAATTTTCAAAGTTTTAAAATTCTATTTAAAATTTAAAATTGTATTAAAATGTTTATATAAAAAACAAAACAAATGAAAAAAAAAAAACAACCAAAAAGATGATAAAATAATTTTCTTTTAAATTAAAAAAAACATAATACGAAAGAAATGTGAATTTATTACATTTCTGTTGTGTGGTTATCATAAACAGATACAAAAATATTTATTATCCTCTTTGTAAACGATTTTCTATATTGTACAAAAATGTATATAATGAGAATTGTAGTTATAGAGAACTTGCATATAATCAAAATCAGACAGTTTATAAAATAAATATATTGTATATTGTTGCGTCAATCCCTCTTCACAATATTTGAAAATGCTCTGCTACTGTAAATATATTTTCTCGAAAATGTTTCATTTGCAATTTGCGGTCTATTTCGATAGATGTGAACATAAATCACTATACTGTTACGCACTATTATATAATCGAAATGATACATAATCAGAGGAGTGTATATAAAAACTTATATATATTTGGGATTATAAACTAAACCCAATAAATTTATCGATTTTTGCTTGAACGGACAATTTCGAAAGTCTGACATGTATGAATGACAATATATAGCTTTATTTTATACATATATTTTATTTATTTATTTATTGCATTTAATAATTATAATATACTAATGAAACGTTGTCCCCGGTGACTTCACATGACAAATAGATCTGTTCTGTTGTATTGTAACTGTAAGTATATATAATAATATGTTTATGATGCATTTATTCCCATACAGGGCCTCTGTTATTTATCTCATTAAAATAATTTATGAAAATGATGAATATTATTACTTTGATTGCTGGTTAATTTGTAAATTGGAAAATAAACTATAAATATTTATGTACTTAATAATCAATCAATAAATTACAAAATAATAAAGGAAATAATGATTTGTTAATAGTGTCAATCAGCTAAAGCGTTCGTGCAGAGTTGGCAAAAAACAGGTTTTTTTTAATAAAAAACAAATACATGTTTTTTTTGTTTTAAACACAATAAAAAACGTTTTTTTCGTTTTATTTGT
>JAABKK020021445.1:0-18348 GCA_011634745.2 Catotricha subobsoleta | reverse complement strand
TTTGAAATGTATTTTGAAAAGTATTTTAAAATGTATCTGGGAATACAAAAAGAGATTTTGGTGATGTATTTTAAAAATGCAAAATACAAAATACATTTCCAATGTATTTTGAACATCCCTGATTGTAATGTATTTATTTAATTACATTCACAGAAACGTTGATTTATTCATACATTTATAAGAAATAATATAATATTTTGTATTTAAAACTTGCTTGAACACATTTTTAAAAACATACACGTGTTTTAAACAACGTCAACCACAGTAAAAAAAAATTCACGTAATTGTATGAAATTTATACCTTACTAGGAATTCCAAGGTTCGTACATACCATAATTTATACCTCTTTATGGTATGAATATTTTACACACTAGAAAAGTATGATTTATGGTATAATTGAACCAATATATACTTTGTGATCTCTGGTATGGTATGAAAATATTTTTTTTCAAAACCCTATTCGATTATTATAATTTTGTACTTATTAAAAATAGGTTGCAATTAATGAAACCTGACAAACAGGTTTAAAGAATTTATCATTTAGCGAAACTAGATCAAGATCAAAATATAATAAAAATAGATTTATTTAAAAAATAATTTACAGTTTTAACAATATAGAAAACAAACATTGAAAAATAATCTACTTAGGAGATTTCGGAATTAACCTAAATTAATTTAATTTGTAAATATTAAATTAAAATTATTATATTCACACTCGCAGAAAATACAAATCATCTATGTCAAGAAGAATTTAATAAACTAAGCAAACAAAAGGAAAATACTCATAATTTTCTAAAATTATAAATAAATGAGTAGGTACTTGTTAAGTACGTACTACTGATTAATACAGTTCATATTTAAGGTTGAAAGTAAAATTGCGATGAAAATGAACTAAAAAATGATGTAAACTGGATAATAAAAAAAGTGCGCATATTGTTTTCATTTCCGAAATTTGCCTTTTTGAATTTGTTGCGTTACATTAAGTTAAATCTAATTTATAAAGGGTATAAGTAATAATACCTACCATAATGTATATGAAGAATAAAATGAGCAGTAAATTTAATACAAATTTCATATGAAAAGTAAAATATGTTGGACATACCCCACTGGAAATTTTTAACTAAAACCATACCAACGAAAATATAGTCAATCCATACTAAAACCATAGTTATAACATTATGGATTTAGTATGGTTTTCCGTGAAATCAGAGACCATACTTAATCCGTATCCAGTCCATACACAAGCCATACTGAAACCATACTAAAACAAGAAAACATAATTATTTTTATAGTCTATTCAGAATAAACTGGCGAACTGCCATTCTGTAGGACTGGTAAATTTAACAAAGTACCGTTCATCCTCTTTAAAAAAAAACATAACCTTAAAACGAAACTGCATATAAAAAAAATAAAATGACAAGAACATAACACCAAAAAAGTAAAATGTCAAATAATCATATTTTTGGCTAAAATTTTCTTAACCAATCACAACGCGTAATTCAAATTCAAAATATAAAATCGTTCGCCAGTTTATTCTGAATAGAATATAGTATGGTTTTTATGGTTTTACACTATTTTCGTTGGTATGGTTTGGTATGTTTCTCATTCATGTATTATTATTTTTTTAACAAAGAAAATGTAATAAAACATGAGATATTTAATATTTTTTTTCTTAATTGAATTTAGTTTTATTCTTCTACTTTCTTCTCTTTTCTTCTTTTTTTGTTTAGCAAATTTTTAGCGATGAACCTTGTTTTAAGTTATATATTTTTTCAAGAACAATCAAAAATATTGGATTGATTATTACACAGTAGAACAATTTTGAAAAAATTTGTTGTGAACCATACTTCATGCATACATTTTAATAGGTTTTAAAAACTAAAAAATAATGGTGAAAACCGTTCAGATTTTTTTTATTTTTTATTTTTTTTTTTTCGTTTTTTAGGCTATTTTGTGTATTTTTTTTTTCACTTTCTTTTGGCTTTTTCTCAGGATTGGCTGGACGGATTTTCCTGTAGTCAAAAACGTTGCAAAAAAAAAAAAGACGGGCATCATGCATTTTTTTAACGCCACCTCTAACCTCCCCCCACTCCCTTAATAAACTTTTGACTTTTGACTTTTTAGTATGAAGTGATTCGTCTCGAGAAGCTTCAGAATAACTCTGGCCATAGAATCTTAAAATTTTTCTTCTTTTTTTAAGTTATGGCCATTTTAATGTAATTTTCTGCAATTATTCGAAATTTCCCTAAAAATTACACCAACTTATAAAAAATGCAGGACTTTAAAAATAAAAGATTTACTGTTTTTCGACCACCTTTATTGATTATTCCAATTATAGTTTTACCATACATTATACTTAAAGTTATTTTGATAAATAAAAATAGTGATAAATCAAGATTTTTCATGAATTAAGTAAATCTGTAGTAAAAATACATAGATTTCTTTTCCTCAAGGTTGAATTTAACTTTGTTTTATATTGTTTGTCTATATGACATAAATATACAGACAGCATGGTCTTCAACAAAGACCCTTCCGAGTCGTAGAATAAAAAGTGGAAAATGTATTATACATTAAATTGTTGTCAAGCACTAAAAACGTACGTACTTTTTGTGTGCCAATGAAAGAAAAAAAAAAAATATTTTTCCTGAACTTGAATAGAAATAGCGTTACGTTAGCGAGTATTAGACATGCACACATCATCACATTGTTTTGAAAAATTATAATACACAATATATAGAGGTATGAAATTACATGACGATTTCTTGGCTGATTTAGATGTTTAAAATTGCACAGCAGGACATATGATGCTATCAAAATGAAAATCCTTAGAACACTAAGATCTTATCTTTTATCGTCAGCATGCAAAAAATAAAATGAATAATGACAACAAAAAAAACCAAATGTTTTTTTGTTTTGCTTTATTTTTCTTTCATTTTATAAATAATGCATAAGAAATTTGAGGGTAAGAAAAAGAAACTGAAACAAAAAATAAATTTAAAAATCATATTAGTATAAAAAAAAAAAAATATCGTCCGTGGAGTTTTGTTGTTGGAGTTGCTACTATTAAGGTATCTCTGGGAACTTTGTATATTTACCATATTTTTTATAAATCACTTCACAAAAAATTCTTATTTTTGATATAAATTTAATATTTTGCAATATCACACATAATTTTTTTGTTTTTTTGTTTATACAGTATGCAGATGCTTGAGCCCGAATTTAATACATTATCCATCCAACCATTCATACCTTTTACATTATATAACTTTAACATAAATAAATTTTGCATATAGTTTTTTTTTTTTTTTTGGTTTAGTTTGGGATTTTCAGAGATTTATTAAATTTATAAAAGGAACTTTAAATGAACGTTAAATAAGCGAGTAAATAGAAATGAAACACAAAATAATATAATAATATTATATTTTCTTACGTGAATGTAATTTTCATTATATCGAAAGTACATACATAAATAAGTTTATTCCTATACGCTATACCTATATATATATTATTTATCTATTATTATTATTTTTGTAATGAATTACTTGCTGCAATTCTAATAATGTAATTTGTCGCTCACGAATGCTTTTAAGCAATCATTTTAACTTTGTTTTGAACCATATATTTCTGTTCTTATTATTATAAAAAAAATAGTCTACATAAAACTTATGAAACTTGGAACAAACTAGTGAGATAATTACTAATTTAATAACGTTAAATCCTCTAATTGTTTAACTGTTAAAAACGATCATATTCATAATATACTCGTCATTATTCTTTTAATATATCTAAAGTATAAGAGTATTAACTTATTATTATTCGAAAACTTTTTTAAATGAAATGTCCAAAATCCTGATAACTTTGTGGAAAATTAGAAACTTAAATAGGACTTCGTTCATGCTTTTATATGATTTCGGTTTTATTTAAAATATCATCCGGATAAAGAAATGACATACAAAAGTTAAACTGCTAAATAATATTGGAATTAAAATTAAAAGATTAATGGTAAAGTACTTTATTAAAACACTCAAATGAACTAAAACTTTTCTTTACCCTCGAATTTTGCTGCATAAAATATAAATTCAATTTTAGAAGCCATTTTAAATTTTAAGTTTTTGAGATAAATTTTCGTTTATATAAAAGATAGTTGCTATTTTTTTACCTCTTTTACAAAAATAAAAAAAAAAAAAACCAAAACAAAAATTGAGATGAGAAAAATTTAAAAGTTTGATGTACACCAAAATGGTTTTCATTTTGTTTATGTATATTGTATTTATACCTGGATAAAGATCTGTATGTGTTGCTTTTATTGCAATTTAAATCTGATTACGAAAAAAAAAATTGTGTGCATATGTGTTATAGTTTTTCATTTTTCTGTTGAACTTTGTGAAGATTAACTTCTTATTGTGGTTCATATGATTGGTATTGTAAAACACAATGTATGAAAGATTAGAGTAAATAACGTTAAAAATTCAATTTAGAAAAGCAATTTTTATAAAAAAAAATTGGTTTGTAATGCATGGTTTAGCAAAACTGTAACGAAAATAACAAAATTCAATATTGAATACTTGTTTATACGGTTTATGTTAAAGATATAAGAAAAGAAAAAAAAATGGAAATTTAAATGTTAATCTATAATTTATTAATTTATGGCTTTTATGAATTGTATAATTGTAAGGTTTGAATTTAGAAATTTATATCTTACATTGTTAGAACAGATCAAAGAAAGTAAATACTTAACACGTTTCATATCTGCAAGTACCTACACATAATGTTCTCAGAAAAATGTACCGCAACGGATTTAATAATGTATAAACAGAATGGCACTTACGATCGCTCAACTTTAATTATTATAATATAAATATCATTATAAAATTGTTATGATTATACATATCAATATCATATAGTAACGTTTGGTGGTAGTAGACTGATTTTGTAAGTAATTTACTTAACCAAAGGTGTTGCAACCCGGTCGGAAAAATATGAATCAGCCAAATTAAATATAATAATAAAGCATTTATAGCCCATTCAATTTAATATCATATAATACTGAGTATCATGGAGCCTTCGACCCAGAAAATCCATTTTATTTATTATTATATTTTCACTCCGTCCAAGCTTGTATTGTAAACTTCATTGTGATAAAAAAAAATTGGAATAAAATTGAATTTACTGGGCCTAAGGCCACAAGTATTATATAATACTTAGTATTATATAATACTAAATTGAATGAGGTGTTACCAAAATATTCACAAGTATTTAATTCTAAACATAGATTAGACAAGGTGCACCCTTGATTTTAATTGAGGTAATTCAAATAAAATAAGTAATCCGTGAAGGAACAGTTTAGAGCAGACTTAAATTACTTCATCCATGCTCTGATTTATAAACTACAATGTAAGCCAAAAAATGCTGCCAATGGATGGGTACACGGTAAGGAAAAATAACACGTGGTCAAAAAAAAGGAGGAAATACTACCAAAAAAAAAAAAAAGAAAGAAAATGCCACCCGATAAACCAAAAACAGAAAAAAAAATTACGAAACCTGAAGTAATTTAAGTGATAAAAATAATTTATGAAACCAATACTTGATTTTTTTTTCAAAATTCTGCCAAATTTAGCCAATTTCTTAAAAACTAAGCTATTAATTAACCTCATTGAACAAGTAATTACAAATATGCAGAGTTTTCAAAAATTATATCTAACATCCAGTGTCAAAATCGAGTTCTTGCTATACCTATATTTATTAACAATAAGTTGAAATTCAAAGTGAAATAAATTAAAGTGAGCTTCCTATCTATACATGGATATAATAAAAAATGTTCCATTTTTATTTTGCGCGATTAGTATTACATTTGCCATTTCACTTACGCTTATTTTATACGTTATATGCAATAATTACAGTTCGGAATAATTTTTAAAAACGATTGTCTTTTGAAGGTATATATAGATACATAAAGGTACGTAAAAGTACACGTGAAGGGGCTGTAGGGGCTATTTTGCAGGGGCCAGCGTGACAGACGCTAATTGCATTCAATTATAGTATAAATTTTTGTCTCGTGTATGCAGTAAATAGAATTTTGATTTTTGGCTTTATATAGGCTTTAATTGATTTTTAATATTTAACCACTGTGTACCCGATTTTCCTTATACAAAACAAGTTTTTTTAATTCCTTCTTATGCACAATATTTTCTTTATTTAAGTGTCTCGTGTATATAGGAATTACATTCTTTTTTTTTATTTTCGTGAGATATAATTGAAAACAAAAAAAAAATGACATAAAAATCACAGGAAAAATATATTAAAGCTCTTTTGTGTAACGTTGCCCAATTTACAGATGTTATTTTGACACTTAGAGGCTATAGGTATGTTAAAACAATTGAAATAATGTAAAGTGCCACAAGTTAATAAAAAAATGACAAAAAAAAAATGGTAACATCGCATCCAAAAGAAAGCTTTTGCGGCCACATAGCACTCTTAAAGTACAGAGTTTTATTTTTATCTTAATATACTTTTAAAATTTATTTTCTAAACCAATCCTCTCGTTAGTTTTTTTTTTTTTTTTACCTTTTAATATAAAATACCAACACAATAAACAACTAAAACCTGTTTGTTGATATGTGATATTTTGCTATTCGGTACATGTGAGGTTTCCAATTTTATCTGACGATATTATAAAAGCATCATCGGCATCTTATTGAATTTACCTTTTGCCTTTAGGTATTTGTAAAGTTATCTATAAATAAGATTGTATCCTCTAAGGATTTATATATTGATATTTTTAATATCTAAAAGCCGATAAAAATATTTTGTAAGAGCGACATTTTGTAATATGAAAAATAAATAAATAAATTTACCTTTTTAAAAGTATTGGTAACGGTAGTTATATTTTTATTTTGTATCATCGAAGGTATTCAAAAAATATGGTACCAAAGGTATTATTTATCACA
Organism: Catotricha subobsoleta; assembly: GCA_011634745.2. Lineage (NCBI taxonomy): Eukaryota > Metazoa > Arthropoda > Insecta > Diptera > Cecidomyiidae > Catotricha > Catotricha subobsoleta. The sequence continues at coordinate 11,401 of JAABKK020021445.1, read as the reverse complement.
GAAAAATAACTTATTATCAAACGCTGTAAAATTCTATAGTTATGCGTAGTTTGCAAATTATATTTAACAGTTTTTTTTTAATAATTTATTTTACGACTTTATAACTTCGACGTCAAATTTATAATAATTTCATTAGATTTTTCTAGTTCAGTACCATTTGGTAGATAACATCTTATTCCCACAAAAATAATACACTAACTTTTCGAAAGTAGAAATTGGGGTTTCGTTTCAAAAATCGAAACAATATTTCTCCATTTCATCTTCTATATATTTTATTCCTTCGCAATAAATTTACTTTTTTCGAAAGTAAAAAGTTTGGTTTGTCAATGAAATCTCCATATAAACATTACTCCTTATTTCCACTGTTTATTTTGTCAATCGGACTACTGTCGACAATTTTTCGAATATTGTAATATAGAAATGTTTGCGCATTTCTCCAACAAATTATATGTTTTTATCACCTTCCAACGATTGTAAACCGATGTTACGATTCAGAAAACCAGACACGGATCAGTGCTTTCCGTGTCGGTGTTTTGTTAACACGTAACACAAAACATTAAACACGATGTCGCTTTTTATTTTTGATTGAAAACTTTGAATTGTGCGAGATTTACATTTTACGTAAATAAATCGAAGACAAAGTGTAATTGTTATTTTCTATGGTTCAGTAAAATATTGAATTAACTAACCATTGTGAAGCTAATTTTAAATTAAACCGCATATATTATTTAGAAAACAAAAACAAAAGGATTAAATTCGATTAAAATGTAACCATCCCGACATAAACACTATTGTTGCTATATTTGTGAATAATTATAGTGATTCATTGAAAGACATTTTACGGAAAGGTATAGTTTATTGTAATATCAAATTAGTTTAATTTTTAAATATGTAATAAATTTTTAATATATATGATAAAATATTGATAACATTTTTGAGCTTTAAAAACTTTTTCAATTTTATAAATTTAATTGCAACACGAATGTTTAATAATATTTAAATATGAAAATATTGATAATATTGAATATTCAAGCGCATTCAGGTATTATTACAAAGTCAAAACGTGCAACTAATAAATTTAGTTTTATATGTCCCCAATTGCATATTGTTATGACTACAATTTAGAAAATGTTTTTCTCTTTTATTATACGAAATAATGCAATTAAATTCATTGTGCTTGTAATATAATGGAGTTTTATGTATTTTGAACACAAATAAATATTCAGTCGCATGTAGCTGCACGGAAAAGTTATATATATATGTATGATATGTTCAATTGTTCATTTAATTGCTGAACAAAGATTATCCGGTCATGCTGTTATATATTTTACAAAGGAATGAAAAAAGAAATATATATATATACAAGAGATCAAAATCCCTAATATATTTATGTAACAAAAATAATCCGAAATTTTATGAAATAATTTTGAATACAAGAAAATATCCTAACAAAATATCATTCTTTAACATCATAAATCTTTTCTTTGTAGACCTTATTTGTTATTTTCCTTCTGAAAATTTAATGCCGAATAATTTGTGTTGAATGTGACTATAAAATATAGAATAAATTTCAAATAATTTTAATGATTTTATCTTTTGGGTAAACGTTTGTTATAAGTTTTATTCAAAAATGTGGCCAGGCTTTGTTGAAACTTGAAATTGAATGTACAGTTTTGTTAATAAAAAAAAAAAAATGTTCATAATTTATTTATTGACCATTTTCCGTACTTTAAGTTAAATATTCCCAAAAAGATTAATATTAATTTATTGAAAATACTAAAAACAACAAAATTGTTTTAAAAATCCATAATAAATAATTTTAAAAATTAATATTATATCATTCATATTGAATAATGACATAGCCCAGCAGCAAAATTATTATAAAATTTGAAATTTTATGCTCTCCAGTAAATAAAAGTTTTTTTTTCCTTTGAATGTTCATCATACATATAATAATATATAAATGTAAAGACAGTTACACAACAGTTAGATAGAAGAAGAATTAGAGCAGAAAAAGTTTTCGATTGTTGAAATAAATTTTTAAGTTATTATATTACATTGAATCTATTTCAAAACTTTGATGGAATATTGAATTCTTTATATTTTTTATAGATTTTTTATAGAATGAATAAATATAAATATTATTATTAAATATGACACAGAAAAGTAATAAAATGTATATTTTGCAATGGGTGTTAGTTTTCATCTGATATGCAGACCATACTTTTGTATAAATAAACAGAGATCCAAACTTGCGATTTGTAAAATAAAAAATTCTTATTATTTTTCTTAAACTTTATTGCATCTATAAGAACATCATAGAAAAATTATTATAACTCAAATTATAATTTTATGATTTACTACTTTATGAACACAGCATTATACAGAATTAATACATATCAAATCAATACAATGCATTATATATTTATTATATTCAGCATGATTTTAGTTTACTAGAATGAAAATTATCTAAGAATATCATGATATCAAATTTAAAGCAAACAAACAACGATTTGCCATTTCAGCATATTCGATTTTAATTAGCTCTATTATAGTTTATATATATTGATAAAATTTTATTGAATAGATTGACATTATCTATTATATAAGCTAAAGCAAAACCAATAATATCAATTATTATGTACGATCAACATTCACTATATCCGCATATACATCATGGCATATCATCGTACAAATTATTATACATATAAGGTTAAAGTCTTCCAGAAATATCTATCTAAGCTTGTGTTTTTGTTACCTTTGTGCACGATGCCTACAAATTCCTATAAATACGTTTATATAGAAAGTTAGTTAGGAACATGCTCTATAATATTGTTCTATCATGAACAATAAAACACATTAATCAATATACTATACAGGAAATTTATCAATATCAATCAATTTCTATAGATTTATAAAATAAGAGCGAATATTTCTTCTTTCCTTTTTCTCATTATCTAAATATAAATAGAAATAATATAGAAGAGAAGAAGACATTGCTGTTTAGTTTCTATATCACAATTTTTCAATAATATTTTTTGATGCATTTAATCTTATCGTTGCTACTTATAGTTATTTTGTTAAATACGTGTAAGATTTAGTGTGGAAGTTGGTTTTGTATTACTCCGCATACTATATGTTATAATTAACAATTGTATTAGGAGGTTTTTGGGTTTTTCATTCAAATTTGAGTCACATATGTGAAAAAAAATAAATAAATACATTCATCTTTCATCACATTTTATCATTTAATCAATAGTTTAAATAGAATTGTTATTAAACCGGTACCGATTTGAGTTCATGAATTTGTTTTTTAGATTAGTTGGAATCAATAAGTAGCTAAGGGCACTCGTTCAATACAAGCACTATTGATAATAATAAGAAGAACTAAATACGTTATTGTCCATGATAAAATAATAAAGCTAAGAATTTAGGTAATAAGTAGTGTAAGTGGTATAAGAGGAAACAAAGATTAAAATAAATAAAGTGAATTTTTTATACTTTAAATCGAATGGTTTAGGTCAATGAAACTTAATTAACTAACTAATAACTAATTTATATATGTGAGTATTATTATGCTGATATATAATGTCTTCAGTTGTATATTTCTAATAGCGATACCTTATAATGCATTTGTAATTAAATTTACCTTAAAAGCTTAAATTATTCCATTAAGTTTAATCAAATAACTGAATAATATGTTTAATATCATACTTAAGTAAATATAGACATCAAACATTTTATCTATTAAACAAACTATATGTAATGCAAACTGCATAGTAATCGTATTTATTTGTCTTAGCTTCATATTAAGGATAAGCTTAATAAATAACTGATGCTATATATTATGTTCGTTTGTGTGTAAATGTATAGATCTTAGCTTGACAGTAATTGTGGATAGTGTGTTTTAGAAATATGGAAGCATGTAAGTCATTTAGTTGGTTGACACATAATTATTGTTGATTGTTGCCCAATTCATTATCAGAAAAAAATTGCCGCGTCGTACACTATTTCCTGGCCAGGATTTGAATTTTCGTGATTATCCGCTGAAAAATATGGTGAAAAAAGTATCCCGAACAAGATTTCGGCTTTTGTTCTAAAATGAAGTGGGAGCACTTCTAGAGCTGGCGAGATCATAATAAGATTAAACGACCTCAAATTAGAATATCCATACTTTTTATTTTTGAATCTTTGGAACAGAAGTTATGCATCTTGAAAAACCACTATAAAAAAAGGTGACATGAATTATCCCCCACTGACATAACCCCCACTTTTGTAATAACTTCTAAATGGAGGGTCCTACAGAAAATTGACCCATGGTCTACTCCCTTTATTTTCGAAGGCGCATCTAATGGTACCCTACTTACCCCGCTAGGGTCACACCCTGACTCCTCTATAGTGTAATTTTTTATAGAAGAGGAAAGACACACTAGAGGGGGGTCAAGGGGTGACCCTAGCGGGGTAAGTGGAGTACCATTAGATGCGTCTTCGAAAATAAAGGGGGCTCAACCATGGGTCAATTTTCTGTTGGACCCTCCATTTAGGAATTATTTCAATCTAATTACAAAAGTGGGGGGTTATGTCAGTGGGGGATAATTCCGGACACCTAAAAAAAACTTGAAATCATGTCCGCTTTACCGTGAAATTACCCTTATATAAACTAGAAATATATTCACTAAGTATAAAAATAACAGTAGTAACTTGCTGAATTAAATTAATGATATACTTATGTACTACCATATTTCTACCTACAATCTAAATTCATAAAGAGAAAAATAGTTTTTAAATTCATTAGCTGGTGCGATTTGACATAAAAAGTTTGTGTTTGTGTGCTCATGAAATATTGATTCATTAGTGTCTGGTCAGAAATGTTAAAAACTTTTTTTCTTTTAACAGACAACTTTCAGACACGCGCAAAATTTTAGATATTTGACCCATTTCATTAAATTATATAGTGCTCAAAATATGATTTTTGAGTTACTGAAAACGTTTCTTATTTTTTTTTGGCAATTTTATGTTTTTGAAAGGAAACAATAATAAACAACTTTTTTCAATGTTTTGTATTGATTTATGGAAAATGTAGGTTACAAGAAAAATGTAGGATGGATATCCCTAAAGTACGTTTGGTTGAAAACGTCAAGTTAATCAATAAAAAAAAAAAACTTTTCGTTTTGTTGTGATATCTACACAACAGGGACTACAATATACCCTTTTGATTTTTCAAATACAAAACTTTTTCTTTTTACTACTGCTGTGCTAGCTTACCACCGCCAAGATACAATAAAACAAAACATCTAAGTGTCTATCAAGACATGTTTGAAAAAACCTTTTTTTCTTAGTACTTCCATGCTGGATTGATTTAATTTACATATAGTTTTGTGTTGACTCCATTAAAGGATACATCCAAATAATTTTAGTTTTAAAGTTTCTTTCAAACTTGAAGCTCGTTCTGTTCCCTACTTATTTAAAATGTTTTCAAGAATATTTTTTTCAAACAATTTTATTACAATAACTATAAAACATATTTTACTTATTTATGCACTTGCGATTCAGAATTCAATATCTCAGCGTCAGCCCTTTTACAGAAGTAGTATAAATTTTTAATAAAATATTTAAGTTTGAAAAATTCAACTTTCTTTTTTATCAAAACAATTTTTTTTATTACTTTGCCATTGTCATTCTTTAGACTACATATTTATATATATAAAAAGAAATAAATAGATTATAGAATGCTAAAATATGTGAATGGAGGAGACGAAGAAAACGAGACAATGAATAAGAAAAACTTTCTAAATTGCTCAATTAGTTTGCAAAATGTTATTTATCAACGGAAGTTTTGTCTATCTTGGTAACTATCTCTTTGTGAGATGTTTTGTCACAAATTAGTTTTTATAAAATCTAAAGATATTATCCGAACCAAAATTGATTTAAAATAGGTTTTATCTGACTTTTTGTTATAGTTTTAATTGCCTGTTTTACTAATATAATATTCCAGAATGATAGAAGGACTTAACAAAAACGAAAACCATGATAAAAATACCTATTTAGGAGGAATAAAATTTTAATCAAATTAATTAAATTTATTAATTTATGAAATTTAATTAATTTATTTTTATATAAGAAATAATAGTTTTTTGGTTTAAATGTACGCTAATATTAATTAAGTTTAGTTGATTTTTTTTTAAATTTATTTTGATGTCAGAAATTCCAATATGAAATCCACAGAATATTTCAAGTAATATGTATAATATGTATAATATGTATAATACCACCCCTTTTATATTACGATAGTTAGTAACCATCTTAATTTGACTATAGTAACTGGTGCGCATTTACAATTAAAATAGACTGGTAACCAGAGTTAAATTAATTATAAAAACATTTTTAGTAACGCAACTATTACACTATTAATTTAATATTTAAATTTAAATTTAAATATTAACAAAAACCTTATTATTTGACGTTTACTAGAGTAAAGTCTAAACGGTCGTACATTTAGAGTAGTTACTGGTAGTTACTTTTCGTCTAAACGCAGCACTCCGTATGCTTAGGCGGGTTACTAACTATTGTAATCAGTGCCGTAGCATGAACAGTTTTGTAGGGTGGGCTGGCATGTCAAACAAAAAATTGAGCTCTCTAAGAAGGAGGACCAAAAAAGGTTTGATTTTTTTTCGGTAAATATTGTACATTCTTAAAGTGAGGGCTTCATGATACATTCTGTCACCTCCGTTTTGTTTAAGAAACTATTTTATTTTATCATAAACACTAAATCGAAATTAACACTATTTCATAATTCGGTACATTTAAAATAAACGTCTGAACAAAATTTGTTCGAAATTTTCTTTTCATAAATTTAGATAAAATATTGTAATATATAACATTCTTGGGAAGTTGGAATTTTCTAGTAATTGATATTGATTAAATTAAAAAACCGAAATAGGTGCACTAACAATAACCTTTATTGTATTATGTACTTCATTTAAAAAAAAAAAAAAAAATTATCTCATGATTCGGTGGCCGGATTTTGATCGTCGATTTACTGACGTTTTTTAATATTTCGTTTTTTGTCTTGGGATCCAGTTTATTTTTCTGTTTTTGGTTATTCGAGCACCCCCTGTATTTTCTTTCTTTTTTTGGCGGTATAGCCCCCTGTCTTTTTTTTCACAAAAACAAAGTCGTATACTAATTAATTGGCAGCTTGTTTTTTCGATTTTGGAATTAATGCACCTCCTATTTAGAATTTTTTTTGCAAGTATACTTTTACACTCCGTATAAAAATAATTTTAAAGTACCAATCTGAATCCCTCACCTTAAGGTCGTTATGTAAAAAAAAAAAAATAATAATATAGTTGAACTTTCCTAGTCTTTGCCTCGTTAAACAATTTCTTTATCTATATTTATATTTGAGAAATATTCTAGGGTGGGCTTAAAGTTTTTCAGAGTGGGCTTAGCCCACCTTTGTCCATGAGACATACAGCACTGAGTGTAATGTAAAAGATGTGTAACTAAGACTATATAAAGGATAATAGAATGTATTTTAAATGCCAATATATTTATACTTATAATTCTACTAAAAATCTTCCGCAATATTTCACCGGAAATTACAATCTTCTACTGTGAATATGTTGGTTGCATAATAATCTTATATTAATAACATATTATTTTCATATTCATCCCTAACAAGGTAAATATTCTATGCACTAAATATCGGTAGTATACACACCAGTAATCTGAATGAATGTTTAGGTCTAGTTGACTTGGTTCGTTGTGTTTGCTATATACGTTTATTATATAAGTGGTGTATAATTTAAAGTTAAAACAAAAGTGGGCGAAATTACATCACGGAAAAAACAAAGATTTTTTTTTTATTGCTTCTATAAACGCTATACTCAGTCTATGAGTGCTGCGGATTGTATAATTTCATTGTTGCTTAATACACCATTTGTATGGGTGGTATACCAGCAAAGAGTATATGTTTAACATAATATAGAGCTAAGCCTATTATTATATGTACCCAGTTACAGCATACTGACCCTTTCAAAAATTGCACAATTTTGTTTATCCGTTTAATCATATAAAAAAAATGGTAACAACAGAAAATATGGAAAAAAGAATTATAGAGTTTTTAATTCCAACATTTAAGTATTTCTTTTTCGAATTTTTATTTTTTTTTTCTATTTTGTTATTCTTTTATTTACAGAAAATTATTTACGAGAATTTTATATACTTGACCGTAAATTATATATGTATGCGAAGCATGAAAACACTTTCTTTTTGGTTCTTTTCATTATTGAGAAGGCGTAGCCGAACTTTTGTGAATTAATTTTTGTTGTTGACTTGAATTACTTAAGTAAGGTTCAAAATATAAATAAAATTTCGGTATTTCACCCAGTACTCAGTCACATTTTGTTATTTTATTGTTATGGTATTAGGATTATTGATGAGAAAAAATATATCATAGCTGTTTTTATGTTATTTATGACCATTGCACGTTTTGGTTTTCTCTGTCACAGCATCATTAAGCTACCACATTTAAATAATAATAAAAGTAAAAAGGAAGAGTAATAAACAGCAGGATATGAGCCCAAATGAAAAAGTTTTTTTTTTTTTTAATGTGGTGGGTCATGACATGACATAATGTAATGAACGTGAAAGTTTAAATCAACAGAATATTCTTTTTTTGCCCGTTCCTTAACAAAGAACATTGTTTTAATTTATTATCTTAAATATCTTTCAACAACGAAACTTGCCAACATTTTTTTTTGCGCGTGTACTAGAATCTAAAAGCTGCTGAATATTCATGTATGATATTGTTTGACATTATCTAACTCAGGGAACAGCCTGCTAACAGGATGAGATTATATATATTGAAAAAACCATGATGATAAAATCGGGATTTATTTCATTTTATTGATTTCTTATAAAATAAATATTTAATATATTAATTGACGATCGCAATTAAATATTAATTAATCAAAATAATCAAAAAAAAAATTAAAAAATTAAAAAATTAAATAAATCAAATATATTAAAAAAAATAAATAAATATGATTTCGTCCCACTCTGGATAGTAAAAATATTACTTTCACATTTTTATTTTTATAATATTATTACTATTATTTTCGCTGCGCTTAATTGAATGAAAGTATAATGTACAAATAATGCATAAAGGGGAATGAAAGCATAGAAATTATAAAGCTCCACATTTAAATTAGTGTATGTAGTCTGTACGATAAAATTCTTGAAACACAAATTGGAACTAACGCGGAACTTTAACGATAGACCAAATATAAAACAAGCCTTTCAAAAAAGGTATGACATTTTTTAACACCTTTAGATTTCATAGCATTTGAACTGAGCATAACTCATCGAGTAGCAAAATAATTTGCATCATGTAATATAACACCTAAATGGCTACAGATTATATTGACCTCAACTTTCCTGAGCTTCCTGTCAACTCTATTGATGCGGTTTAACGCTCATAGCCAAATTTTAAATAAAAAAATATTAAAGATATGACCGAGTGTACGAGTGGTTTGTTTTTATATTTCGATAAATTTGAATGTTTTCTGTATTTTCAGGTAATTATTGGTGAAAAATTCATTATCCATTTTTTGCATTTCTTTTTTTTTTAAAAGGAAAAATGCAAAGAAATAATTCACTGAATAATTCCAAGAAAAATTCACTGTTTTTAATAATAATAAAGATTTATGTTTCGAACAGAAAGCTGTACATTCTTATTTACTTTTATGTACATGTACAATGAAACTATAAACAAATAAATAAAATGCATGATAGAAAGATTAAAAATAATTGAAATCAATATTTAATCAAAATCTTTTAGTCTTAAGTATCATGAATTTACCCTAGAAAATTAGCTAGGGTAAAGTTAAACACCGAACTGTGTGAAGAGAAAGTGTGTCGTGCAGTGCCGCTTGTATAATGTGTATAAAAAAGTTAAATATGATTTGGGGTAAAGTATGAATAAAACACTGCTAAAAAATGTTAATAAAGATATAGTTACTAATTACAAAAATACATATAAAATAAAATAATAAAAATAAAATGACATATTTCATGTCCTATTTCTCTTTATTACTATTTTTTCGCTATTTCTGTGTGTGTATTTTACTCATGTGAAACCTTATTTCTAAAATTTTACTCAGAATATTTTCAAAATATAAAAAAAAAGAAGAAAATCTATGTAAAATTTCATGATGTTTTTATAATGTTATAAATATGAGTTTGAACCAAGTGTCCGACATCATATTAAACTGGTTAATTTTATAATTTTAACTTTAGATCTTAGGTGCCACGACTATTAAACTTTTTACGATTTAAAACCACAATAATTATTGCTTTTTACCGTCTTGCCAGCATGCACTATTTATTGTACGCACTAATAAGAAAAAGTATTTAATAACATAATAATAATCAAAATTTCTGCAATTTAAAATCAGAATGAATATTTCACTTTGAATTAGTTACATTTGCATTTGCTAGAAACTATAAACTTAAAAAAGGTGAAAAATATTAATGTTAAAATGAAGTAAGGAAAGTTATTTCCATTGAAAATGAGTATTTCATGCTGAGAATTGTATTCATGTAACATTTAAAACATGATTATACATTTTAATTGGATACTGCATGAACTTAGCAATGTGAATGTAAGTTTTTTTTTTATATAGATATACTTATATAAAAGATAAAATATCTAAACAATTTTCATTACGAAAGAGGAAAGTAAAACGAGTAATTTTTAATGAGACACCTTAAAATAAAATTTTGTACTTGGAACTTTTAAGCTGTTTTCAATAAATAAAATTATTTATTTATTTATGTGACTTTGTGAGGTACGAACATTTCTTTCAATCCTTATAATTTATAATGTAAATTTATAACTACTGAAATGATTGTTTTACTACACTAAACAACATTCATTATAATATGTATATACATATTTTGGTTTGTATTACAACAACCTAAGTCAAGCTGGATATAAAATTACACTTTATGTGATAATTAGATTCATAAAGTTAAAAATGAAATCATATAATGAATAAAGTAAAATAGTTCTCAGATAAAGATATAGCTATTTTGTTGGGGCCATGATATAACGCCGGAATTGAAAAACGAAATAACGCCGGAGAAAATTCCGGCGTTATTGCATTAAAAAAGTGAAATAACGCCGGAATTTCCTTTTTTCTAAAATAAGTGAAATAACGCCGGAAAATCAAAAAAATATGAAAACGAAATAACGCCGGAGAAAATTCCGTAAGCCTTACATCGAATTCTGTACGCATGTCTTTTTAAATCGTCTGTACAGCATTTTTCCTTTTTTCGTAAGCCTTACATCGAATTCTGTACGCATGTCTTCTTAAATCGTCTGTATAGCATTTTT
>JAABKK020021434.1:0-18358 GCA_011634745.2 Catotricha subobsoleta | reverse complement strand
TTTATCTTTTTACATCTTTTAAGCCCCGTAACTTTTGAATGGGTTTACAAAACTTTAATATTTTTTTTTTTGTTATTCTCAGGATTAAATTTTAAAACTTTTTTTTATAGAAACCAAGCCGATAAATTTTCTAAATATTGAGATAAATATTCGGGAATTTAACCTTTTGGAACTCCCATACAAAAAACGAACCACCCTAATATATATATATATACATATTGTTTAGGGGCTAGTAGCTTCTCTTATTTGACTGTTCAATACATCTTAAAATATTAATAAATAAATAAAAAAAAAAGCGAAAATAAATTTATCATTCTGACGCATGCAATACAACTACAAATAATTTGCTCTCTGACATTCATAATACATATATCAATATACGAATCAGCATCAATAAATATTTTCAGTGTTATCACACCACCATAATTAGATGTACTATCAATTTAATTTTCAACTTTAAAACTTGAACGTTTTTTCCATTATTTTTATCTTTTTGTTATTGCTATTAATTTCTAATCTAAACCGATGTTATTCTTTTAAACTTTATCGTGCTAAAAAGGAAGAAAAATCATTAAAGGAACCCACCGGGAGAATCTGTCGTTTAAAACGTGACTTTTATATAGATTTTGCTTCGTCACATCAAAATGTATAAACATTATAAAGTGAAACAGTGAAATTCCAAGTTCCGACCTTACTTATAGAAAGTATTTTAAGTATTATACTTAGTTTTGGCTACAGATAAAATATACACATTCCAATGAATGAAATACAAGACAAATAAATGGTTGAAAATATTTCGCATCAAATGATAAACTTAATCTTTTTTCTTTTCGAATTGGATAATTTATGAACATTTTCTTTTCTTCTTCTACTTTTATTTTTCTTTCTTTTTCTGTTTGTTTACCATCAAGTTAGTAGTTGGGGTAGACAGCAACAACAACAACATCGAAAATGATAGATAATAAGGGTACTAAGAAGATTTATTTTTATTTTTATTTCTTTTTCTTTGCTTGTCTTGTCTTGATGTGCTTGAGCTGTATTTTAATGAAGAGAACAAATGTTTGCATATATTTATGAATAGATATTGCATTAAAGAAGAATAAAAATAAAAATACAAAAAAATTATAGTCCATCAATATATTATTGATTGATTTTGAAAAAGAAATACGATAACTATAACGAATTGAAAGTTTTAGACAATTTTGAGGAAGATCAAGACAGAAATAATAATAATAATCAGAAGTTTTCAGTACTATAAAAAGGTAAGTAGAAAACACACAAAACTTTCAGTACACAACAGGTAATAATTTTTCAAGTATTGCCAATTTTGCATCTTGAAATTTATTGTAACAAATACAAAAAGACAGAAAATATTCTGTAGAAAATTTTTATTCGAAAGTTTTAGAAACAATAATATTCAGCTCTCTCCGAAATAACAACTTTTTCCTTGACTTGGTAAGTATTGAGAATATTTGATTCCACAATTTCAAAATACGTTTTTCTGTGTGTCGTATTGATAAAATTTGTAAACAAAAACCGAACAGAAAAAAAAACTATTTATGCAGATTTGTCAACTATAGGTTGAGAAAAATATAGTAGAAAGAAAATGGCAACAAATGAAACACATATATAATTTTCCAAATTCTTATTTTATATATACACTTACCTACCTTGAATCCAGCAAATAAAGAACTTGTTTTCGAGAAAGAGAACTATTTACCAATTATAGGGTACACAAAAATATATTATTCAGTTCGTATACTGAGCCTATTTAATGAAAACGGATGAAGGGAATAAAGCTCTTAAGTATTTGATGATTGCATATTTTGTGATCAGTAGCGTTACATCAGTAGGGTAACATCTTTTTGATAGCTACTTTTTATTAGAATGACTTTATTAAAATAAAATTATTTATATTCTTAAGCTTAAATTTTATTTGAATTAAATTCGTTTAGAGTGAGTTTTAAAGAAATATGATAAAAAATAGTTATAGTAGAATTGTCATGAAATGAATTAGTATTGCTGTCGTAAATAATGGCCTTGAAGTAAACGATGAAAACGAGATATGTATAGCTTTTTGAAAACAATTTATTTTTATTCCCAAGTTCTTGTAGCCCCCACTCGCAACTACTACATTTTCATAATTTCATCTGAAATAAATGCACAACAACACAAAATGTGAACAAAAAGAATTAGTTAAAGAGGAGAAACAACCGTTTTACTTATTTCAAAAACGAAATGAAAACAACAAAAACAAAATGCACAAATAAAACAATTATGATTTGATATTTTATTCAAGTCACGAGAATTTAAGTAACAATTTTCCTCATTTTTTTTTCTTCTTTTTTTATTTTCTTCTCTCTTATCTACGTCTAGATGAATCTAGACGTACTAATTTGTTCTTTGAAACAAAAATAAAAAAATATATAAAAAGAAAATGTACCTAAAACACCTAAAACACCTCACTCACACATGAATCAAACTATATGTAACTAATGCTAGGATGCTGGAAATAGGAAATTCATTTTGTTGTTTGAATTTTGGATCTCCATCTGTGCTCCCATGGGGAAATGTTATGTAAGTTTCGGTTTTTAGCATTTATTTTAAACCAATTTGAAATTCTTCTTCTTTTTTATTATAGAATCATGACTGGCCCCTATCTACATAAATGAACTTTCGTATATATGTGCTCTACATAATATAATATTTTGTTATTAGATTAGCTATCATAATGGTTACGGTGGTTATGAAATTTTCAATTTTAAAATAACAACATATTTAACCAAATGAATGCCGAAAAGTTTAATTACAACTTTTCAACTTTCTTTTGATTTAATTTTTGTACCTACATGAATTATTGGCTAAACACATATTCGATGGAATAGAATGGAATCGTGTGTGCTAACTTGTTCAATGGATTAAAATTTTATTATAGAAATAACTGTCGTCGCAATAAAAGATTAAATATTTAAAAACAAATCTCTCAGAATATTAACGAATTATAGAGTTTTAGATTTTTCTATTTAAATTCACATCTGTTATTTCACAATATATTATCAAATAAACTACAACTTTTCGGTAAATAATAATAAATGTCTATGTCCTATGCCCACAATACAAATAAAAGTAAAATTAACTCTTGCCTATATGCCATTTGCAGTAAATCATTACAAATTTTAACAAATTCTCTTTTATACCACCATTAATACACATCATTTTATTTTTATTAGCGTAATTAAAGCCATCGACCCATCTCCATTCTACCCAATATTCAACATAAAATTGCCAGTGTTGGTACTATGGATATGTATTTGAATGTTTTATGTAATATGCCCCAAACCATAACCACTTCAATTTGCTTTGTTTTACGAAAAATTAATTGACCTCCACCTCCACCGTTGAGTCACTGAAGCAAAACCATGGCTCAGCGATAGCTTTTATATTGTTACAACGTGTAGAGATCTAGATAGAATGTAATAGTTAGGTGATAGGTAAGTGTAATGTATGTACACAAGTTAACAGTAACAACAGTAACACCACTGCACCAGCCAGAAAAAAATATAACAAAACCCATAAACAACGAACATAGGGCAAAATAAAATATCGGCACACATTATGAAGAATATCCGAAAATGTTAAAAACAAAAATGAAATAGTACTGAGTTTTGTGAGCTATCATCGCCGCGTTTAAGTATTCTACAATATTCAGTTAGTGTTTTTCTGTTCCTGGTTTATATGCTATAAAACTAAACGTAGCTACTGTTCTATTACGAAATAAAGAAAGAATTAACGGTGGTACACACAATAATCGACACATACAGTCTTCTTTCGAAACCATAAGAAACAAACACAATAACAGCAAGAAGTGGTTGTGGTGGTGTTGTAGTCGTATGTAATGAGAATAAAGAGGGCAACAAAAAAATTAATAGAAAATATGTTAAATATGTAGACGTAGAGGTACATTGTAGGTACCTACTTTTCTCAACGAGCTTAAATAATTTTTTGAGCAAAGCCATGTAATTTTTTTTTTCATTTCTATTTTTTTCCACGAGCTTATGGCCAAAGTAAAAATTGCTATATAGAGCAGAGGAGAGCACCAGCAACAATGAATTATGCATGAAGTCAATTGTTTCCCATAACACTCGACTATAAACCAACCACCATCACAACCGCATAATATGAAAATATAAATTATTATTGCTGTGTGAAAGAAGACTTTTGCACACAATTTTTTTTTTTTTGCAGTTTATAAAATGAAAACAGAAGGGCGAAAAATAATTTATAGTTTATTTGTTGTGCTCATGAATGCACTTTTATTATTATTATTTTTATTATTATTGATGAATGGATAGATTTTTATTAGATTTATTGCTTTGATGTTATTAATTTTTTTTTTTTAAGGAGTATGTGCTATATGCTATATTTATGGAAAGCAGATTTTCGCAGTAAAGAACCTTAAACATTAATATAATTTTATTGATTCTTTTTAAGCAGTATGTGATAAGATATATTGATAGAAAGCAGATATATATTTGTAAAATTGTACAATTCTAAAAGCATGGTAAAAAAAAGAAAAAGAAAAATCAGTATGATATGAAATTTGATACAGTTATCTGATTCCTCCTTCTTACGTTTAAAAAAAAAAAATATCATATTTTCATTAATATTTTATGTAAAAGAAAACAAGCTGTTGATTTTAATATTTACCATATTTCAAGAGCTAGATTGTATTTACCTTATATTTTATTATGTGTTAAATGATTGCAAATCTATTAAATGCAATCGCCAATGTAATAAATTTTCCTATGTCAATGGGTTATAAATGGTTTGTGTTTTATTAAAAAAGTTATTAGGTAGAAAACCCATTGAGAAAGTACATGTTCTGGCAATATATCATTTGTATTACATCTATTAATTTTCAATATATTTACAATAAAAGCGACATCAACTCGGAAAAGTAAAACTTGTTGAGAACAATCTCATCACATATATTTTATTTCTTTATACATCAAAGCATAGAAAAACAAATAAACAAACAAACAATACTTCAATTTAACCAAAAATACGACGTCAAAGTTTTTTTTTTTTCTTGTATTATTCAGAACCCACTTCCACCGTTTATATAACAAATTGAACTTTTCGTCATTTTGTTAGCTGCTCAAAAGGAATCAATGTCAAAAACGAAATTCTTTTCTAAAGACCTAACATTCCTTAAAGTTATTTTTTTTCGTTTCTTTATCGAAACACTTCTTAACAGTATAATGACAATGATTTATATTTTTATAGTTTACGCACAGCACAGTTATATGTTACATAGCATAAATATACCTACGTTATATTCGCTTTCCTTCTTTTTTTTTTACATTTATATTATTTGTAAATTTTTTTTTCTTTTATTAGTTACTAAAAATTATATGTGCATGGAGATGGTATGGGTAATGACATATAGGTAGGAATTGAGAATTATGATAATCAGAAATATACAGCGTGTCATTACAATAATAGGACCATATATTTTATCTTTCCGTTTATTTAGTTATTTTTTTTAAAGACATATTTAACATATATAATTACAAAAATAATGTATTGCAGTAATTATTTATTCGTTTTTGACATTCTGTCACTAAATCAGATCTCATGAACCAAAAAACACACGTGGTTGGAACTTTTAGCAACATGTTCCATATAAATTTGATAAAAAACAAATCCCAACATCAATATTAAAATTATAACAGAGTAATATGAAAATGAATTTAAAAAATTGTACATAGCATACAAAGTGAACATACGTATTCATTGAATTCATATAATTTCTATCAACATGCTTAAAATATACATTGTAAGTACACATAATTCTATAATTAATTAAATTTAATAAACTACATACTCGTATTTCAACTTATTTACACATATTAAGACGAAGATTTTTAATTTCATAAGAATGGATTTTTATCCTCTAATTTTTTTTTATCCCTTAAAAAGCATTTCTTGTTACAAATATGATGCTTACATTGCGACTATTGAATGGAAATCGGTTTCGGACAACTATGAACATAACTAAAGATTTTACATACACTATGGACTAGAATATTGTTTATATGAAGTAGTCGGGCATAAATTGCGGGTATCTGTCTAAATTTTGTATGTCTACTTCGGTCGACCATAAATATAAAAACGGATCGTAGTAGGTGATCCGATAAATAAGACCTTCTAGTTATAAAATTTATTTCAGAATTTTTAAACAATTCATTTAGGGAATAGAAAAAAAAATCACCAAACCAATACTTTATTTTTTTCTAAATTTTTTTTTTTATCTAAAAATTGAATAATTCTCTTGTTCGTACTTTTTCTTTCTTACCAACTTTTTCTTACTACATTGAAACATATAGGGTTACACTTCCATCTGAATTGTTTTCAATACCATAAAAAATCTATTTTGTGTAATATTTATTTGTATTTGTTGTATTATAATTTGTAATTTGTTACTTATTTTTAAAATTGTTGCATTTTGAATTTAAGTCGTGTTATGCTGATGGTGGGTGAACTTTCACTTGAAATGCATTCATTTAATTTTTTGAATTTAATAAATTAAATTATATTCAAAATATTTCGGCGAAATCAAACTAAGGTGTTTTATTAAAATTAGATATTGATATACGATTTCAAGTTTTGTTCGATTTTTAAAACTTTGCAAATAGTGAATTTCTTTCTACCTATATTATTATCGCTTTTAATATTTTGATTTATAATTTTTTTTTTGTTTTTTAATAGCAATGTGATATTTGTTTCGTAGTAAAAATTTTACCAAATTCACAATCGATTAAAATGCAATTTCTATAATAAAAAAAGAATGTTCCAATTCGGAATAAGTATTTCCATGCCCAAATTTATATGACACAAAACAAAAAAAAAAAAGAAAAAAAAATTACATCGTCAACCACACTAAAATAAAACTGAAAACCTTCTATACATCAAACCCGACCTAACCTACATAACCTATGTAGATCTGGGTTATTACCAAAAACATTACTAACTCTCTTGTCCGCCTGATAGAGTCCATATAAATAGATATGAAACATAAGCCATAGTTTATACTAAACGTGTTTATATAGAAAAAGAACCTGTAAATTTTTAGTGTTATAGGTCATGAATATATATTATTGGTTATATCATCGATATTATGGAGAATTACATAAAATCTATTGAAATTTGCCAAAAACAATATTTCTTCTGAATTTTTTTTTTTTGAACAATATTTTTTTTTTTATTCTTTTATTTGTTGAACTTGCTAATGTTAGATCGTTAAATCAATTTTATTTTTATTATTTTTTATCTTTGTGTGTTTAGAATTAGAACCCTTTCAGATATAAATAATGACAAAATAAAAGGAAAACAACAAACAAACAAAACCTTTCCATGAAATCAATCGTACATATATTTTCTGTGACTCTAGAAATTCTATGTAAATTTTGAACAGGATGAGAAAATGACGTGACGCTTGTTGTTACTGCCACCCTTACCTCATACTTATTTCTGTTATTTTAGTTTCATTTTAACGATGTCATCAAATTAAACAAATTAAATAAAGTCTGTCTGATTGAGAACCATAAAAAGTGTTTTCTTTTGTTGTTGTTGCTATTTTTTTCTTTTTTTTTTTTCATTTCTATTTAAGGTTTATGTTACTTTATGTATCTAATTCTCTGTGCATGACATTATTTTCTCCCTTAGGCATACATACGATGAATGTTGGCAGGCAGCAACCAGTCGAATATTACCTATCATCTATATTCAAATTCATGTGTAATATAATTTAAGCATTTCACAAAGGTAAATTACACGCAAATAAATCAATTTGGTTTGAGTTAGTTAGTTGTACTCATAAAATAAAATGCCTAGTAGCTATTGTACCAGCAGCTCTGTACACCCCAAGTTCTATTTAGCTTTGATGGTATACCGTATACCCCGTGTACATAAGAAAAATAACAGTAATATATATGTTTTCTGGAAATCGGAAGAGGGCTTTTAGAAAGAGAGTGAAAGAGAAAAAAAATGAAGTTGAAAAAAAGTACACATTTTATGAAATTGTGCGAATTGTGCACGCGATTTTCTATTTTCTATAAATATTTATAATATGTTCATTATAAGTTTTTGGTTCATATGGTTTGTTTCGTTCCTTATTAGCCTTGCTTTCTAATACCGTGTGTATTTTAATAAATGCACGTTATTAAGATCGTTACTAACCTACCGTAAGTATAATCGTTAAAAATTTTAGTAATTTTTTGTTTTTTTTAGAACATTTAGAGATACAAAGTAAAAATTTAGAACGAATTATTTGTTGATTTCAGCGAAAATTGTGAACCGTGTGTGATTTTATGTCAATTAGAATTGAATTTACGAAAATTTCAAAATAAAACAACTATAGAAAAAAAAATGTGATTTTTAATCTCATTTGGTTATACTAATAAAAATATAATAAAACATTTGTTTCCAAAGATTCATACTAAAAATTTCATTCAATCGTAACCAGCACCCCCATCTCATTCCATTCTTATATTTTTAACACCCAAATTTACCTCAACTTCCAAATATTTAAGTGGGTACTTACAGAAAAACGAATATTTATTGAGATTTTACAGCTTTACTCTGGGTAATAAAATATTTCCAATATTTTTTTTTTTTTTTGAAAAAGAATAAAATATTACTATTATTAGATTTGGATTGTCGTTTGTGGAAATCCTATAGTTTTACTTTTAAGTTTTTTTTTTTGTGTTTCACATCTATATTTTCTATTAGGATAGATAACTACCTGCTTATGTAAATATATTATTCGTGCTGCTGTATGGAATACCAAGAAAATGAAACGAAAAAAAAAAACAAATAAAGAAAATAGAAAACTATTTCGTGTGGGTTTATTG
This sequence comes from Catotricha subobsoleta, assembly GCA_011634745.2. Taxonomy (NCBI): domain Eukaryota; kingdom Metazoa; phylum Arthropoda; class Insecta; order Diptera; family Cecidomyiidae; genus Catotricha; species Catotricha subobsoleta. The sequence continues at coordinate 9,443 of JAABKK020021434.1, read as the reverse complement.
ATTTAGTATCACAGGTTCACTGTTCACACAGGTACATGATTATAATGTGATAGTTAAAATAGATTTTACGTTGGAATGTATGGCATTGAGTACTTAATAGGTAGCAATGATAGGCATTTATATATTCTAATAAGAAGAGAAAAATTGTCGTAAATTTCCATGACAAGTTAATCAACTAGAAAATTCTTTCAATTGAATTACAAATAACAGGGTGGAAAAAAGTGTGATAGAAAAAGATAACTATACTTTTTTTTTATGCGGAGAGTTAAATCGGTTTATAAATAAAAAATTGTAAGATTTTATATTAAATTGAATTATTAGCGGTTATTTGTAGTAAATTTATATATCGTCGAGAATTGAATAAGAATTTAAATTGTGTATCAAAAAAAAAAATATAAAAAAATTGGATGAAAATCTAAAAAATTGAGTCCAGTAAATGAAAGAAAACAATTTATCAACTCTCAAAAATTTGTCCACTAAGCTTTTCATAGAAAATTTCAAATATCACTTTGTCAATATTATTAAATAAATAAATTAAAAAGTTCTTTGAAAAGAAACAAACAAGTAAAACGACAAAAATAAAATCTCACACAAGAAGAAAAATGTAGTTAAAAAATTGATGGGCATTTGGCCAAAAACTTGTGTTCAATTCATTGACGCCCTCACATAACACAGTACAATGAAAATCTAAGTAGTCACCCATAGAGAAAAAATATTAAAATTTGAATAGAAAAAAAATCTTAAAAAATGGTTTTGATATCAGATTAATTGGATTTGTCTAAAAATTCATAGCAACGGCAAATTGTATCAAGCGACGGTAGTATAACGTAAAAAACTTAAAATCTTCTGAGTTAATAGATATTTTTATGGTTTCTAAATTCATTTTTGTGGAAAAACACGCAAATAGCATTGGGTCATTTGCTTATCTCGAACGATAACGTGATAACATTAAACAAATAAATGAAATTAAATTAAAATTTATCGTATTTGAAAGAATAAAATGCTTACATGAGCACAAAATACATATTACATAATATTTAATCAAACGATTTTTAAAAATACATCAGAACCTACAAATACAAATCACCTACAATTTCCTTATATATTACGTCATACAATTGCATCGCCATCATCTTTATACAGTCAAAAATTGTTTATAACCTTTCGGCTATCACGATTTCTTTTTTATATAACAATCTTTTTTTTTCTTCTTATTTATATATTTCAGGTGCGGCTCTCATTTTTCTGATATTCTTTATTACGTCAGTTTATCCATTTCTACATTTATAGAGATAAAGGATTTTAGAAATATCTACCATTTTTCTTCCCATTTGATTGTTATGATTATTATCCAGCGCCAATAATACCTATAACCTGACCTGAAAAACGACACTAAAATAAATTTACTACAATAGTAGAGCTTTTACACTGCTTAGAATTATATTTTTTATCTATTTCCTATGTTTCTTTTATTATTTAAGCTTCATTTTAATAAGAACATATTGATTTACGTAAATAGAATTTTGTGATTAAGGGTAATTTGTTGATATGCTTTTGTTTCAGTTTATTTTATTCTTACCATTGTTATTAATTTATTTTATTTATTCAATTCCTCATTTAGCTTTTTACCCTTTTTGGTTTTTGTCCGGCAGATGGATGTTGGGAATATTCTACGTCTCCATACGCAAAATTTTCGTTACTTAATAATAAATGGAATTTGGGTCAGGCCTCTTCTGGAACTTTTATTACAGTTCAACAGTTCTATTTAGGAATGAACGTACAGTAACTATTTTTAAAACTCCAAGAGTAGATGCGTTTTATGTATAATCGATCAAGTGCAATAAAATTATAAAAATATATATTTTTTAACGGATATTTCAATAGGTTTTTGTAGATGATATATTCTAACTTTCACAAACCATACATCATGCAGTAAGATCACTAGAAGGTATGGTCAAAAAGAAAATGAGACTAAATCATCAAAAAAATTCAATAAACATTTCATAAAAAATATCTATCAATGTATACAAATAATAAGCAAAACTACATGTATAGATATACAATCCATAAGATATTGAAAACTCTATACAAACTGCAATCAATATCTTGTTGAGCTTTTACAAAATTTATATGAACAATTTCTCTATTTCGACCAGATATATACAAAAGACAGTTAATATTAATACATTTAGCAATATTACATGAAGATGAACCCAAGTACAGTAACTAGGTATCGGTCGGTTTTCGAGTCGAGATATAGTAAATAAATTGAAGTTAAGATCTATATACTATATCTTTGGTATAACCGTACAACACAATAAAGATAAATATCTGAGAACAAAATAGAGGGAGGGCCTCTCTAATATTGCTAACATAACGATTTGCTTTGTTACACAGAACATATATTTATCCATTACAACACATACACAAATGCAGTACAGAAAACAGAAGCGGGCTACAAGTAACCCATTACACGATGGCATTTTGTAGAAAATTTGGATTATCCGTTTTCGATTTACTTTTGGAATGGAAACGGGAACATTATGTAGCATATAAAAGGAAATTGGTAAATTTGTCATTCTCTCTCTCTATATTGAAGTGAATGGGTGTAGTGGATTAGGACCGTTGGTATCTATTTTAAGTATCATATCAGACCATGTACTACATAAATGTGCAATAAAATAAATAGTAATTTTAGAGTATTAATGTGTGTCTGATAATTTGTGTGTGTCGTTTGTTTGTTTTGTTGCAGCTATGTGTTAAGGGGGTAAGTAAAAATGGATGACAATCCTTTGCAGTATAGTTGTTTAATATGTCTTAACTTTCTAGCAAAATACTTAACAAGTAAGTAAACATTCGATTTAAAAATTTGTAATATGTTCTAATATTGAATTTATAGAAAATAAGATTATAGCGATCTAATGAATATTCATATATAGTAGGTATGTATGGTTGATGAATGCGCGGGAATCATTTGGATGGCTGGAAAGAAAAGATAATGAAACTTTTACTTTCCATACTGATAGTAGAATCTGTCGAAAATATATTTGTAAATAATTATTATTATTTTGCTTATATGTTTTAATTTACGAGTTTTCTACACTCCTCTATTAATAATAACATCAACCTCAACCTCATAAACAATATTATTTATGATTAATTAATCAGCCGGTAAATGGACTCATTTCTTATTACCAACTACCATAATCCAAAGCACTACACTGTCCCTATTTCATTGCTTTTAAATCAATTTTATTGTATGTGGAGACGGTTTTATAGTCTAATTTCTTATTAACGCATTTTAAAATAAATATAAAACCACTTAGAATATAACTGCTATAAGCCATCAACCGAACAACGACACAATACAAAACAAAATGTGCAATAAAATTATTTAAGTAACTTCGGGGTGGTAAATAGTAAGCTATCATAAACAATATAAACAACTAGTCGACCGGCTGTTTCTAAGCAAAAGAAAAAATAATATGAAAAGATTCAAGCTTTTGCATAGTGCTAGTTGGTTTTGGTTTTGTTATGTGTTTTATAAATCGTTATTTTTTAATATTATGTTTTATGGTTTATATTTTATGGATCTACTTTATTATGGTTTATTGAAACCGCATAAACAGTAAAATGCACGGTGAAGGTAAATAGCGTTGACCAACGGTGACCAATAGACCACAAAACGTCTCTCTCATGTTTCTCATTTTATTTCTCTTGGACACTCTTCCTAGAAATATATGATTTAAATATAACAATTTACAGTGCACTGAAAGTGTCAGCACGACAATAGTCGTTTAAAAATTAAATTTTAATTTTGCAAATTTATTTTTATTGTTGTCACACCTAAATAGAGTATTTGGTTGAGAGTACTTTATTATATTAAATATTTTATAGTGTTTTATTTTCAGTAAGATTTTTTTTATCGCTTTCTATTTTACTTCAATATTGTCATTTCGAATATAAAAATTTATTACATTGGATATATTACACATTCGTCTCAAGGAAGATTTCAGCGTGCCAGTTAACCGAAGATCTTAACAAATCAGCGTACTCCGGAAAGAATTTACCTGAGAGTCCATAACTATTTTGCAACCGACATCTTAAATTAAAAATACACAGGTTTTGTTGAATTTTTAATTAGTTTTATATACTATATTTTTTTTACTCCTAACGCTACGCTAGCGAATATCGCGTTGAAAAAAAATTTCAGACATTATATACCAATATTTCATGTATAAAGACAGTCAAAATTCGATTCATAGATAATGCAATCAATTTTAATTGGCAAACATATTATATATATTTTTTTTTATCGATTTTCAACTTTTCAAGATGAGATGTATTTTTTAGACGTTTCGTGTGGAGAAATTAACACGTGCAACGTTACAGCTCAATATGAAATCTGGAAGTGGTGCCGCAAATCCATATTACTAAAAGCGACAAAATGTATCATAATCTAAATACCTAGATAGCTAATAGAAATAAAAAGATTTTGAAATTCATGGATTATCTATTTTATTTTTTAAAAATTTTGGTACCAATACATGTCCATTTTGACACTTTTAGTAAAATGGATTTGCGGCACTACTTCCAGAACTCAAATTGAGCTGTAACGTTGCACGGGTTAATTTCTCCACACGAGACGTCTAAAAAATACATCGCATCTTGAAAATTTGAAAATCGATAAAAAAAAAATTGACACCCTAAATATATATATACCAGGTGGTTCAGCTAACATGGGTCAGATAACATGGCAGATAATTTACTTTTTTTTTGTTTTGAAAAAATAAATACTTGGACCACGTTAGTTAAATCACCCGGTATATACAGACCGGTTTAAAACTACTTCCTTTCCATGACAATAAAAGCATAATTTAAAAAAAAAGGGTGTGCGCAACTAACTCATTGTTATGATCATCAGTTAACTAAACTCTCTACCGACCACTTTATTTTAAATTCTAAATTACGGAGGTATTCGCAGCTTTGTAAATTATAACTTTATAGAATAATAATCTACCCCATTTATCATCTGACCAAACATAATTCATCAACCTCCTTTACTCTTTTACTCTACGTGCGTATACATTTCGTACACTTTCTATTGTTTTGCAATAATAACAGGTTATATATTTATGTTTTAGTGACTGAAAATACCAAGAGAGGTGATATTTTACACGAAACAAAAGTATACGTTTTTTTTTTATTTGTTATTGTGAGGATGAGTAAAGTGGCAAACAACAACGACGGTACGGAAACATTTAATTAAAATTGTTTAACACCCCTACACAATGATACCGCACATTCGCTAAACCAAAAATCCAGTTCGTATATGTACTTTTGTACAGCGATGTATTGTTACTGGACCATGTTATATATATAATTTTAACAAGAGCTACTAGGTCGACTCGACGCTTATAAATAATGATTATACATATAGTTATTGTATTGGAGCATACAATGTAGGTAGAATATGTACTTGTACTTATTGTACGCTTATTTGTGGATCGTGGGAATTAGTTATTCTCCTTTCGTTTTTTTTTTCTTTCTTTTTTATAAATAAATATTTATTTTGCAAAGGTCTTGTTTGATTTTAATATAAATCTTGTATGTTTTCTTTATTAGAAAAAATTTGTAAATAACCTGATTTTTCAAATATTTTTTATTCTAATGAAAATTTTTAATTTCACTAAATGATATAGTGAAGTTTAATTAAAAAAAATCGAAGATTTAATTCTTATGAATTTGCAATGTGTTATTTTTATATTGCTGGATCAAGGCTGAATTCATTAACCTAATAATATCCAAATGTGTTTGAAAATTAAAATTAGCCATTTAAGATTGAGAAAAAATATTGGTTAATCTATTTAATTAAAATGTACCTATTGAATAGACTACTTATTAAAATAATTTAATTATGAACTGACAAATTATTCCCGTTTTCCATTTTCCATCACAAAAACAAAAAAACAAAAAAAATTACAAATAACAAGATTTGTACAACAAATGTAAACAAATATAAAAGCTTGTGAAAAAAAAATCTCATATAATTTTCATTTAACCTGTTTAACTAACAATAGTACACAGGGAATACAAACACAAATGTATTAAAATCATATAGAGAACAGAGTCTTATGATAACAATAACCTACCAACTAGTAGTTAGTGCAGAAGCAAAAAAATAAATAAAATAAAAAAATGTATAATGTGAACTGTCCTTACGCTGGCTCTATTTCTCTACATAAATATTTCGATGTTGTTTTCTGGTTTTATTTAGCAGAGCTGTTAACATCTGTAAAGTCAAAAGCCCGAGCAAAATACTACACATTAATACAATAAACTATATAGCACTATTTCTCTTACCACACCACCTCTCCGTGCCACATACAAACATATAAAAAATTCAAAACATAATAAAAATTATTGCCACGAAATTAAATTTTATCTTTCGTTTGTTTGTTTGTTTGGTTTTTTTTTTTTACAATTTGCACTTTATCTGCGGGCAAAATTTTGAATACAATAACATATAAGTAGAATAAAAATAGTTTCTTGTTTACTTTTTTTTTTTTTCTAGTCTGTCATAATAAACAAAGTGTTGGACAATATTTTTTTTTTAATGAAGAAGCAAATATGTGAAATTAATGATAGTGTTAACGTAGTTTATGTTTATTATAATTGAATTGGACGTACTGGCTATGCTATCTGAATTTATAAGTTTATAGTGAAAGGAATAATTATAGGAGGAGGATATATGACGATTTGGACAACAAATTTATGAACTTCGTTATTAGACTTGTGGAATTCTCGTTTATTTTCAACTATCTTTTTTTTTTTTACTGTTTAGTAAAAGAATAGCAATGAATACAGAACTACAGAGACATGCGAGGTATATATAATTTTCCAATTTTTATGGTATTTTTATTGGACTTATTTTTTATATTTAAAATGTCTGAAAAAGCTATATTAAAGCTAAAAATTTGTATATTTACAGTTAATAGCTATTCTTATTATTAGAGCTACAATTACTTCTCATCTTCGTTAAACTTTTGAAGAATAATAAATCAATTAAGACATGCTTTTGCGAAAATTATACGTCATGAATGGCTTTCATTTCTTTTATATGTAAATATTTAAAATCATTTCAATTTACAAATGACTGAAAATGTTTGTTTATAAGAAGTCTAATAAATATTATATTTTATATACAGAATTCTAACAAAAACTTGAAAAAAAATTTTTTTTTTTTTTTATATGAGAAATTTTTGAATTCCATGAAACACATTTTACGGGCTGAAAATAAAAATGGCCTAAAAGTTGTGGTATAAGTTTTTAAACCCTTTGGTTTTATAAATAGGAAGACATACCCTCATGTACCTCATTTGAAAGATAATTTTATTATGAGCTCAACGTAAAAGACCGTTTTGAAAAATATTCATCGTTCTTGATTTGTAAGTTTAGTTTTATTTATAGAAAAGAAAAAATATTTCAATCAGCTTGATAGATTCTAAACGTTGAACTCCATCTACTTAAAATAAAGTTGGTATTCGCTATTTTTAATAAGACCCATTAAAAATGAGAATTGGATTAATTTTGCATCGTATAAGATTTTTAGTTGCTTTTATTATTCTTCCAAAATTTCAATACATGAAACGAATTATCTTTAATTTTACCTGCATGTTGTTTGTTTACTATGCATAATTGATCCAAATAATTACTATTAATTTTCTATATGACCTATATTTTTATATTTCATCGATGACATATAAGTCCCGAATAAATGCCTAAAATACTTGATGATGAATGCTTTTCAAATCCATTTTTTTTAAAGCAACGCACCTACACTTGCCAATTTTCCTGAACTATTAAAATTGAAATATTAAACAAATCATTGTATTTTTCGTTTTTCTTTTGTTTTATTCGAATATGAGGCTTTTCACATTTATGAAAAATGTGTGCTGTGTTTATGTTAAGTCATTTAAGAGACTATAACGTATTAAAATATCTATACATTTGTTATTATACCTTGTCGATAAATGACTGGCACTAAGCCAATTGATTGCCAATAAAAGTAAGTCAATTTGTAACAATTTCAAAAATATTTATTGGCAATATAATAATTTCGCTAACATTTTATAATAAACTGGTCAACATATACTAAACATACAAAATGTATTAGCCACTTTAGCCCTCAATAATACACATATAACATTTGTATTCGACATCGCATTAAAATCGTCTATACCGAAAACATCTAAAATCATATAGATTGGAAAACTAGATATATGATATTTTTATTATAAGTAAACGAAATAGACAGAAACACAAACGCTTCTTGTGTTTATTATTGGTTGTTGTTGTTTTTTACTTCATTTTTGAGAAATTCGACCGAATTTTTTACTAACTTTTGTTTGGACGGTAACCGGTAAGTATAGCCCAATGCTGGAACTCAGGATTGGTTGGGCGGCTTTTGATGGTCGATATACCAAAAGACGCAAAATTAATTTTCTGTGAAAATATATGTACTGGCTTTTTTTTTGAACCTCCAGATTTTTTTTTTTTTTTTTTAATTTCTTACATAAATGAAGTCGTGTACTAATCCATTGGCAGCTTGTTTTTAGCGGTATTTCCTTCGTTTTTTTGACCTTACAAAAATGAAGTCGTGTACCATCCATTGGTAGTTTGTTTTCTTAAAAGTACACTCTTTACGACACAAATAGATAAAATAAAAAAACATATTGATGACTTTAAAGTAGCAAAAAAATAATAAAAATTATTTTCTATGAAATGTAAAAAATATTGCATGTCAAGTTTTGAAGATATTTAACTACTTTACAAAAAAAAATTGTTTTACTTTTCAAAAATAACATTTTGATTATGATTGATTTCATTGTTTTTAGAGATTGAAAACATTTAAGTTAGTAGAAAATTATACGGGTATTATTTAATTATGGGCGAAATTTTATAATTGTTATTTTAATTGTTGAAAATTGCTTGTTGAAAGTCTATTCATTAAACAAATTTTTCTAAACCTAAGCCTCTAATTAAATTAAATAAGTTCATTTTTATGAATAAAGACAAACAATAATAACAAATAATTATCATTTATAACTGCTGAAAAATTTAAAAGAAAAAATACTATACCGTTATCAATGCGTCCAATAGGGTGGAGTCGTTTTTATATAAAAATGCAAGTCGTTGGTAGGAGTACAAAAACTTACAATTAAAATTAAAAAAAAAAAATCTGCGTTCATTTAAACCCATTTGACAACTTTTTCATACCCCTTTTTTATATGTATTGAAAAAACAAGCTGCCAATTACTTGGTACACGACTTCATTTTTGTAAGAAATTAAAAAAAAAAAAAAAATCAGGTTCAAAAAAAAAGGCCAGTACATATATTTTCACAGAAATTTAATTCTGCGTCTTTTTGGTATATTGACCATT
>JAABKK020021423.1:0-18360 GCA_011634745.2 Catotricha subobsoleta | reverse complement strand
GTCACCAAAAATTATATCACTCTTTTTGGACGAGTTACTTGCGTCACTTTTACACCGTAAGGGGTTTTTGTCGGATAACTATAAACAACAAATTTCTCTTATATTTTTTTTATTACAATATTAGGTAAAGGAAAAAAATAACTTATTTATTTAAAATATATACCTACTATAAAGAGTAAATGACATAATTGGATATATGTCATTCACAGCCAAGAACAATTAAAACCATAACTGACAACTGTATCCTATACTAATCACTAATCACTTATGTAAAGGTATTAGATTTAAAAGCTTTCAAAATGAGTTTTATGAAACACTTGTTTAAAAGTCACATTATTATTTGCTCAAAATCCATCCAAATATTTTGATTGTTCGGAAACTGCTCATTAAAATTATAATTAGATAAAAGTCGAAAATATTTTTGTTACACAATTTGTGTAAATTCAACCTTATTTCATTCGATTATGTTATCAAAATGTGAATTGCCTAAATGACTTTATTCTAGATGCCTACCAAACACAATCTAGATACTAAAATCAAGATAATTCTTACTGATCTACATAAAAGAAAAAAAAGAAAAAAAAAATTGCGTCATCATCAGAAATGTTTTATCTTTGCGAATTACACTTGAATGGGTCCACCATTGCATTGCATTTATTGTTCAACGAATCGTGTAAATTTAAACTTCGCATATATTCAGAGCACAGCAATAGCTTATATACAAACCGCAGCTAGTATAAATACAGTACATATTATATAAATGGGTATCTGCTAATCTTTTTTAAAGGCTGCCTTGCTATTACTAAATACTGCAGCTGATTTTAATTTATATCTTCACAAATAATCGATCAGGTTGTGCCTCATAAATTCCTAAGGAATTAAATTAATAATTTAGAATATAACAAAAGAATGAGAATTACAAAAAAGGGAACAAGAATTATTATTAGTTCAGTGGAAATAAAAAAAGTGGAAAACTTTTTCAATTAAATCAAGCGATGTGCCTCCACTTTTATTATTTTAGTTGTAAAACTCAGTGAAAATACAATTGAAAAAAGAAAAATCTTAACCGGAAAAAGAGAAATGAAGTGATTACATCAGTAATAAAGACAATACAGTATATCTTTTGTATTGGATGTTGTGATTTATTTTATTTCTGAATCATTTGACGAAGGATTGAATATATTTAATTAGAATATTATTATTATTATTATGATTTGTTTTTGGTGCAAACAATATATAACAATATTTTGTATTGAGAAAATGACGGCCTACAGACGTTCTCAGATGCACTAAAGTTTATATTAATAATTATTATGTTCTCATTTTTCCATTCGTTCATTCATTCAAACATAGGTACTTTTAATGTTCAATTCAAACAACCCTCATTCTCTGTACAATTAAAGAACAAATTCATCATACATTGTGAAGGTTGCTTAATGATATCTAGAACATTACAATTTATATATGAGGCTGCGGCTGAGCTGTTGTATGAAGAAGAGTAAGGGGTCGATGTATATCGTGTTAAACTATCAATCTTTGTAACTATTAATTATACAAGATAAGTATTCTGTGTGATGGTAAGGCTCATTTGTGGTTATAGTTCGGTACCTAAATAACGCAGCATCTAATCTAACTAATGATAATTTCAAAATTTTGTTTAAATTAATGAATGTGCGGAATTTAAGATATATTATAATAGTAAGCAACCTAATAGCTATAAACCTATCTGAAATCATGGTATGTATATGTATAATGTATGTTATTTAGACTTAATCTATGGGCTGAGTAAGTATATACCTCATTACATACCTTTACCTTATATGAATATTTTATGAATTAAGACATAAAATGATAAAATAATTTTTAAATGATTTTACTTGTTTCTAATAAGTATGCTGATTTAATGTTAATTGCTACTATAAAAGACGTAAACCTTTTACCTTAAATTTAGTTTATTTTACCGCTAATAAAATTACTAGTCACTTAAATGTAAGTCTGTGATTTCCGAGCATGAGTGCCAACTGCTCACGGAGTCTAAGAATCTTAGACTAAGATTTGAGACTCATATTGTAGCAAACACATCAGACCGACCCTCCTACTGCAGCAGTAGTAATACGTAGCACATAGCATATAGAGACTATAATCGTAGCCCTGCTTAATAGTAAATATATCGGATTAAAATCACTATACTTGCAAATAATAATTAGTTTGACCAGTTCTTTTCAAGATTCCTGTTTTGCATTGTATGCTAAACTTGTACTTGATATTAATTAAATTGTTTTTATTACAATTTACGAAAACACCATTCAAAAATGAACATAACAAAAAATTGTAAACATTAAATTTGAAAATATTAATGATTAATAATCTAAAAAAAACAAGCTGCCAACTAAATTGGTACAGAACTTTATTTTTGCGAGTACTAAATTCATATAAAAAATATTTAAAAAAATAAAAAGAGAAAAAAAATATATACCATTAACAAAAACTACTCAACCATTCTCTTTTTGATTGATCCAGCGTTAGACGCAGAATTAAGTTCTGTTACCAAAATGATGCAAAAGTACGTAAAATGTCTAAAACGTAAAGATTTTGTATGAAAAAAAAATTTTTTTTTTTTTGATAAATTTTTTTTACGAGATGTTGCAAATAATCAGGTGATCATTTTATTGTATGGCCGTTTTTCGTTTGAGAGCTATCTTCAGGGTCAATGCATAAAAAAATAAAATAATAAAAATCATAGTTTTTTGTAAAAACATTTTTTTTATTTTGGTGCAATCTGGAAAATTTTAAAATAATGAAAACTCGGTCACCCTAATATATATCTATATTGACGGCATTTCGACTCTGCATCCAATAGTAGGTCAATCATCAAAATCCGTCCAGCCAATTCTTAGAAAAAGCCAGAAGAAAGGAAGAAACAAAAAAAAATCACGTTCACAATCCCTATTCTTCCAGAAAACAGAACGAAGTTGCAGAAAAAAAAAATCAGTACATATCGTGAAAAGTTTCTCTCATATTTCCCGTTCACATCTAACGCACATTGTTTTCCGTATTACAATATTTTTGCTACTTACAGCAATTTATTTCTTTATGTATAATATTAAAAGTATGGTATAGTAACAAGTAAAAGTAAGTAAATATATGTCATTGATGTCGTAAACGATTCCGCGAGTAGAAAAATAATAAAAAATAAAATGCTTTGCAACCAAATCAACACAACAAAATCGTGCCCGTTTTAATAATAGACGCAAATATAAATTTAGATAATACAATGGACCCATTGACAACTACAACGACACAGACGATGATGGCCAAAATAAAAATCTCAATTCCCATCGTTTATGGAATTAAATGATTAATGAGTCTGCCACTGCTGTTAGGATATAGTTTTGTGATTTATATTTTTAGTATTGAATGAATTTATATTGGCTTCGACTCGGCTGAATGTTTGTAAATGAATGCAATTTATAATGTTATTATCGAACATTATAAATTTGGACATAATAGATCCTGTATAAATCCCAAAAGGATTTAGGCACATTACAGCATCGGATAAATGACCAGAAGTTGTGCATGGATTTTCAATGCTGTTAACAATTAAGGAAAACAAGAACATTTATGGTATGCGTTATTAATAATATGGGTGCGCGGAAGTGGAATTATATCCTGATTCGCCATTCTCATTTCATTATTATTTGCAAATGTTTTTTGAAATTTTTTTTGAATTAGAAATTTATTTAATATATCATTAGAAATTGATTGAAAATCGTAATAAGCAAAAAAATCTGATCAATCCATACAAATAAAATAATAATCGAAGTGGAAAAACTCTTTAATTTTTTTTTCTTCTGAATTTTGTTACGTATATTCTTCTGATTCGATTTTTCTTCGAATAATATGATTTATGTGTCTGCTACACGCCATTAGTGATTTTATTAGATTTATTATAACCAAACCGCACAGTTGTACTGCTGGTACAACCTCTCTCTAGTCTAGATATTGTGTTAAAATATAATCTCAAAGTATAATACATTATTAAGTACAAACTACATTACATGATTATATAGAAAATTACGAGTATAGCCTAAAGGAAAGGATAAATGGACGTGTGAAGATTTTACGTTTTTCACCGCAGAAATTGTAGTGATCCTAAGCATTATCGCACACAGTGTGGTTGGCATCATAAAAACATAACTCGAAAGGATGAAATGAGGCGTGGATGTATTTTCAAATCGTATCTAATATATTATTTGTTAAATTATATTATAATATTTGTGAATCAAGAGCTTCAACGCGTCGTGCTAATTTATTGCTATGTTATTGAGAAAATGATAGGTACTATATTTAATGTTCGAGTTGTACTTTAATAATTTGTGCGGTGTTGTGTGAATAATAAAATTACAGATGCCTAAAACCAGAGAGAAAAGAAAAAAAAAAATTATAGAAAATACCAAGGGTAGGCAGTTAAATGATGAATATCATGATGAGTTTTATGATGATTGTTATATGATTTTCTTGCTCATATACTATCAGAAATAAGTAGATTTCAATTGTTTTATATGTTTATACTTTTATATGAGTTTTGTATTGTATTTGTTATTTCAATATTTATATATATATGAGTGTAAGTATATTGGAATAGGTATTTGTAGGTTGTTCAAAGTTTCGGCTAGACTTCATTAGAGCAAATGCAAAACTGAAAACTTCGAACTTGATTACTAGTGTTTACTGTTGGTGTTGCCGGCTGCGTTTATGTTTATCATAGCTGAATAATAAATACAAATGTGTGGTATATTATGAATCTATAACTTTATTATTTATGAATGAGATTTATGGAAGAACTTTTATTTGTGGTAGTTTTGTTCGCTCAAAAACGAACTATTATTTGAAATATAATAAAACGAATGCCCAGTAACTATATAAAAGGATGGAAAACTTTTGATATGAGGCTATTTTATGTATAATATATCTATATATTATATAAATGATGATGGGTTGGATAATTGGGGCTTCAGGCATTCCTTTTGAAATGGATTAGTATTTTATTGAAAGGTAAATTGCCCTTTAAAAAATATTTACATGATATTAGGAGTAAATGAATTTTAAGTCATACTTATATTAAATGTAATTTTTTTTTTTAACTTGTTTTGCTTTATGCAAATAATAGAAAGATTTGAGCGAAATCGCTAAATATTCTATTATATGTGGATATTTATTCAGATTGAAGCATGGCTTTAACCATTCCATAAACGGCAGGAAATTGCATTACTGGTTATAATAAAAAAAAAAAATCACCTTTGGCGGCCGGGGGGACTACTGTCGGGGCTTTTGCCCACCCTCAAAATTTCCACTCTATCTACGGGTCTGATCTGATCGGTTAAAGAGAAAACATTTTTCTTCTCGAAAATTAGTGGGCCAATCGGGATAAACCTTGAACATTATATTATGCTGTGGAGTGTGAATTTGATTTCGACCCCAAAAGGTATAAAAAAATATATAACTCGATTTTCTACCAAGAGGTAATGAGTAATAAAATTAATTTTACAAGTTACATGTAGTTCATATTAATAAATTGGATAATTTTAATGGTCTTTTTTGTTTTGTTTAATATTTTAAGAATATTCGTCCAGAGTTGATAAAGAACACAAATCGGAAAGAGTGTCGTTAATAATTTCATAAATAAAAATTTATTATCATTTCGAATTTTAAATAATTTTATTAAAAAGAAAATATATGTTATCGTACTTCTTCTCGTATATAATTTGCTCATCGTAATATACGAAAATATGTTTTTCATCAACAAAACAATTCAGTCTTATAATAAAGCATAAAATTTCCATAAAAGATTTTCCAGCTGATTAACAAATTACAAATTTGATTAAATTCCCTTGATGATGATAATAACAAACAACTTATTATTACTAATACTTTCAACCTCCTGCTCCAATTATGCCGTTTTGCTTCCAAACAACGGAAAAATTATATTATTTATACACTTAAATATATAATACACCAGACTCTAGAAAATATTGGAAAATTTATAGAAACGCAAATATAAATCTGTTGACGCATTCACGATAGAAATTTATGTTGAACTGATGATGATGATGGTTCCCCAATTCTTGTACACAAATAATATTACAGACATTCTTTCTTTACATCACATCATTTCACATCTTCTTGTGCCTATATTTATAATATAAACTCAATTTCGTACGTCTTCCCGCTCCAAAAATAATCTAATAAGTAGATTATTATAGAAAATATTTTCATTAAAATCTTTAGACGGGAAAATTTAAGGAGACAATATGAACACGAAAAGAAAACAATTTTTTATCACAATCATAATCATCCATCAACGATGCCGAACTTACATTATATCGATCTTTTGGTATGTATATTTGTATATTATGGAGAAAAGAATGGTTTAATAATAAAGATAAAGTTCTTTATTATTACAACAAACTACGCGAAACGAGTGGTATGTGGTAAAGCACTGTTGTATATTTTCCTTATTTATATATTTTTTTTTATCTTCTAAAAACATTCAAGATGAAATAATTTAACAGGAGGACGGAACGATGTGAATTTCAATTGTTTAATTAATCAGCTCTTAGAAACTATATTTTTTACTTAATTATATATTTTCAATGATAGTTTTCTTCCATCTTTACATAAAAATAAAAGTTATGCGTTATTTAAAATTATAAACAAAAATACTGAAAAATATCGAATATTCTTGCAGTGTAACTTAAATATTATTGTTGGGTGTCACGTAAATGAGAATGTTTAGCGGGTGCGAAAGCTTATTCATTTGAATAAATGCAAAATTTTAATTTGCACCGTTCATTATTCGCGACGATGATGGTACGATGATTATTATTGAAGGAAGATGGATGAATGCATTAAATTATAAGAATTTGAATTTCTGTTACAAAGACATATTTCCATGAAGCACGCAGCAAAAAAAAAAAAAAAAAGAAAAGAAAAAGGAAGAATACATATTTATTTTTAAATTATGATTTATAAACACAGAAAAGAAGAAAGGAATTAAAAAAGAAAGAATCATTAAATTTTGGACTGGTACTAGAGTTGGCAGGATTGTCTGGTATTGGTGTGCTTAGAAATATTATAATCAGAATAATTATTTACTATTATATTTGTATGTAAATAATAAAATCAACCAAAAAAAAAAAAGATTTTCATCTCCAGAATAAAATTATTATACGAAATATTTCTTTGTAAATAATTTAATATTGTTTTGTACCATTACGTGATTATATAACATTTAAATAATATAAGTATGACTTATGAGAATTGTAGATAGGAAATTTTCTGTAATAAGTATAATTCTTAGCTATATTTCTAAGCTATACGTAAACCATCTTCTTCATTCATAAAACTTATAATCTTTTAAATGCTTTAAAGCTTAACATAACATTTAAGTTCATTATACCACTCTCTCAGTTTATATATGTTCATATCGACATAGATAGAATGGTTATGAATTCAAATTTAACAAACAACAATAGGGTATAACTGCTATATAATATTAATATATATTATTTAACAATATGTTACATTATATAATAATACATAATAATACGTGTCTATAGGTACTGGGTACCTAAGTGCTTTATGTGTGTGTAGACTTTACTTTATCTTGTGTTGTTAATGCACACTTCATTTACATTACAATCATAAATGAGCTTATGGGATGTTCACTCTTATCATCTATAATACTATGTAGAAGGTATCTAAAGTGACTTAATATACACTTAAAATAGGTACTTATCATAGAAAGAAGCACTTAAGGTATATATGTTTGCCATATATGAAATAATAGAAAATGGTTAGTTCACAGTTCATATAAAGATCATATTATATTATTGTTACATAATTTATGTGAACTTAGAGAATTTATTTTTGAACCATATTTTACTTACTGCAATAATAAATATATAATTTTTGAATATAATATTTATGTAATATGCTAAATGGAATAATTTCTATATTAATTTTTTATTATATTTCACAATATAATAGTTTAACATTTATATTATCTTATCTAATCAAAATATTTATTGAATAGAATTCATAAAATATGATGTTTCTTTCTTACATTACGAATTTCTAAGATAATTCTAAGAAAAGTATAATGAATGATGTATAAAATGCAATTTTTATACAATAAATGATAATATTGATGAAATATTGCAACAATTGAAAAGTAAGTATTGGTGACACCATATTGTTATAAATTGTAATGCATAAGTATATAACTTTTTTAAAGTTATTTAAGGGCGGTATTTTTATCACATTCGAGATATTTTTATAGAAAAATACAAGTTTAAATTGAATAAGAAAAATATTTATTATGTATTGTCACTTGATTGGATATCATGAGTTCTAAAACTGCTTTAATTCATTTTGGAAATCACCTCTATCCAGATGTAATCAAAATTTAATATTGAATAATCCTTATAAATTATAATCGAACTATTACTAAATTACTTTAAAAGTTTACTTTGCATAACACACTTACATAGGTGTTAGAATATAAATCTTAAAATCAAACTTACGCTATCTGTACTTGTACATAATAAACTTATACGAATATACGAAAAAAAAAAAACCCTTTCAAGTAACACAGTCTGCCATGTTTCTTCAGAATAACATATAAAATTGATAAAAGATCATTGTCACTGCAGTAGAAAACACTTGTGACCGAAATATTAAAAGAAAAAGCGACATATTTTTTCATTGCCTATAATAATAACATGTCTACGTCTATGATATTTTATAAACGTGAATATATTTTATATAAAATGTAAAATGTTCAAAAAAACATGAAAACTTTTCCTTGAAAGGAGAATAGAAAAAAAAAAAAACGAAAACAAATATGAAAATCATGAATTTTTATCACTTTATTACCTTACTATGACTGTAAACGATGAAGGAAAATCTCGTTTGTGTATACTTTAAGCACGGAAAGGTAAAAAAGAAATTTGTATCATAAAATTGCAATTTTATTCAAATTAGATATAATTTTTTTTTTTTTTGGTTGTACTTCTCAAAAAAAGAAAATATATGAAACGTGTGTCAAGCATCAAAATTTACGTAATTTCATTGTCGCGGTAAAATATTTCGTTTACATGCGTACTTAAACACAACATAGGTGAATTTTATGTTGATATGGTTGAAATTTAGGTACCAAATAACCATTTGTTCTTTTTCAACGACATAACTTAAAGAGAAAAAGCTTTTGATTAAAAAGATGAAAAAATAAATTATAAAAATGTTGTGGTTAAATTAAACATAAAATGAATAGAAAGTATTTCGTCGTCAGTGGAAGATGAGTACAAAAAGATAAAGTAAAGAAGGTCCATTAGGGAATCTACACTTTGGAAGATTATCTAAAATTTAAACATCGGGAATAAAAAGTAGCAAGCACTAATACTAAAACTATATTTGAAAAGTTTCTTTGATTTCCCGCGCGAAGTTTATTTTTAGAATACGATAAAATTTTAAAATAACCAACCCAAACCGCAGTCATACAGTTGAAAATGTAATATGAATATATAAATACACATCTTTTTGCAATTAAAACGAAACTTTTAACATTAAAACTTTAGGTAATTATATAACACATGCAATTCACTCCAATTCGTACAAAAGTAAACAAATATTCCAATAAAATTTCATTATTTTCATATTTGCTTTTGGGGAAAATTACTTATATGCGGTGATCATCATCGCTCAAATATATATTATATATTGTATTAGGTTTTAACAACTAATATTACCCCTCCCTACTACTTAGCTGCTACTTCCTTAATATGAAATCATTAATACTTTCTATTTTCTATAAATGTCAGAGTCAGGCTAACTGTTTTGTATTATCTTATATAGGGTTGCATTCAACAAAATTGTGTACTTATAATTAATTCGATACAAAATCTACGTCTTTGTATATAAAGCGTGGATTTGCTGTAGGATTCGCAAATTAATTGGTAAGCAGGGTTCGCAGCATCATTTTGACTTAAAACAAAATAATTTTTTTTTTACATTTTTTATTTGACTAAATCAAGAACATTTTTTTTTTGCATTTAAACTTTATGTTTTCGCTAATTATTTATAATTGACGTATTAAAACGTCCATCGGACATCGGATAACTGACATACTTATTATATCTATTCTATTACACAAATCGCCAACGCAACCACAAATATGGGTATATAATTTATATATAGTGATTTTTGTTTCCCGTTATAATTAATAATAATATGGAAAAATTATTAGTTGTCTGCGCTAAATTGTTGAACGTTTGATGTTTTAATTTAAGAAAATCTACATAAATATTAAATTTTGAATATTTTTAAGTTATTTTTGCATTTAATTAATTCTGGGATCATCATATGATAGTAAATAAGCATGAAAATTAAAAATATGACTTATTTTACGCTTTAAAAAATCGGCTGATATATTCCGATATTGATTTGCAGATATATCGCTTGTTCCTCGAGAAAGAAATAGAGTATTTCCTCACTTTGCGTTAATAAAAACAAGCTGTTAATGAACTGGTACACGACTTCATTTTTGTGAAAAAAAAATCGGGCAAATTTTCTTCAATTTCAAAAGTACACGAACAAAAACAAAAATTTTTTTTTTTTTTAAAAATGAAGTAAGTAATATAAAATGTAACTACCATTGCAGCGAAAAGTTTTTTTTTTTTATTTTGAGAAAGGCAAGGTGCTTTAGGAACCGTTTTGAATTTGACAAAATCCTTTTATCTCCCACCTCCTCAAGGTCGTATAAGTATAAAATGAATGAACAAAAAAAAAAACAGATCTCTGAATATAACTCTTCAAATTCAAATTATTGTATTTCAACGAATTAGTCAGCTATTATAGCAATACTATTGCTAATAATAAGTTGAATAATAAAAATCACAACACAATTAATTAAACATCTAAACAATTGTCTTATTTTCATTAAAATAATGAAAGTTTTCCTTTTTATAAAATTATTTCTCAACCCTATATACCATATAATTTAGTTGAGTTTGACTTTTATATATCCGCACTCAAGTCTCTTTATATACCTTTACAATAATATGAGCCATCTATATATTTTATAATTTGTGAATTTACAAGAATGTATTTAAAATTAAAACTATATATATTTACTTTCCTTTGGAAAATTTTATGAGCTATCAGCATCTCTATATCTTTATTTTAATTTTTAATGGTTTAGTTTACTAAGTACGTAAGCACTACGTACAGGGTGTAAAAAGAAACTCCGCCAATTGGTAAAGCGATTATTTTTAACTTGAAAATTTTGAAATAAGAAAGTGATTCCGTGTTGGTGTCGAAATATATTCTGACAGACAAAATTAGCTAAAAATTTAATTTCTCAAAATTTCAATGGAATAATATAATCAATATGCATTGGCATATAGAAAATTATTTAAGCTTTTTATTACTATTTGAAACTTTGGTGTGTAAGTTTCTCAATTAAAGAAACAAATAATATGAAATTTGAAAAATTGTAATTCATTAAAGAAACCAAGATCCAGCATTTTTTTTTTACTGCGGTGTAATTAAGTAGAAAAGTAAAATTATAATATTGCAACATTTCAGAACTAAATGAATATAGAAATCACTTAACCATTCGACTATAAACTACGCCAAAATAATTACAAAGTTTTGCAGAGGACGAAAACTAATTATAGATTTTATATTTATAATTAGTTATAGTGAAAGATATACTGGACATTATTGTATTTCATAGCTGTGCACATCACTCTTCATTTTACTGCAGTATAGTTTGTCTATGTGAGGCCCTTCTCTAAGTGCACCAAAATCTTTTTTTTTTTTCAAATTTGC
Organism: Catotricha subobsoleta; assembly: GCA_011634745.2. Classification (NCBI taxonomy): domain Eukaryota; kingdom Metazoa; phylum Arthropoda; class Insecta; order Diptera; family Cecidomyiidae; genus Catotricha; species Catotricha subobsoleta. Next base: position 6,468 of record JAABKK020021423.1, on the reverse strand, counting down.
TGGAAAATGTCTAAAACGTATAGCGGCATACCAAAATTTTCAATTTCTGACTTTTCCATTTTCCTGAGATTTCCTAAGTGGGTTGTTCCACTTGCTTTAAGTAAGAAATTTTTCCACCTAATGGATTTTAGTGGACCATATTAGAAATATTTTTTAATTTCCTCGCGAATTCTATGTATACGTTTTACAAGAACCATTTATTGATGATAATTTATCAATGGTAACGTAAAGCAGTACTGTTAATACTTCCATCTTTTGTTTCTGAACAAAATGTGAAAATCAAAAAAAAAAAAGAAAGATTTTTGCTTTCGATTTTTTAAGATTTTTGGCACTTAGCAGACTATTCTGTATTAGGATTAAACATAATTTTTATTTTTATTTTTCTGTATTTAAAATAACACACTTCTGAATCATTATGCATTTGAAATTGGAATCAATGTATTATAAAAGCACCTTAATTAAGAGTGAAAGAAACTTTTTGTTTTATACACCTGGCGCATACCGCAACATTTATTACAGTGAGTGGAGTTGGAATAAAATACGTACTAAGTTTTACTCGATATAAATTATAGAGTACATGTTGTTATGAACTGAAGATCGGTAGGTACATGAACGTGTAATAATTATATACTTAAGCCTACTTTTCGGAGTAAACAAATGAATATATATTTATAAAATATAAAGTTTATCATTCGTATTTTTTAATTAACAATAAATTAAATTGAAAGAATTTATGCAAACCAAATACTTCAGTGAGCTTTATTAGAATAAACTTACATAATTTTAGAAAATACAATAAAATTTTATAATATGAGGAATTTTGGAAATTGTTTAAAAGATTTTATAAGCTTTATGGAAATTATTTGATTTAAAAACATAAACATTCAATAAAGAGTTATTTCTCTTTTTCTTTTGAAATATGCGTGGACCGCGTAATATTTACTTACAATAAAAAAAAAATAAAAATATGAAAGTAAGGTAAGTAATTAAATAAAGTTTTCGCTATACTTCAAATATAGACAAAAAAAATATCAAATATTTAACCGATAAAATAAAAATATGAAAAATAAGTCAACAAAAAATCATTAGTTAAATAAAATTATACGGTGATTATATAGCTATATATAGCTTATATACTACGATCAGAAAACACAAGTGCATTACGAATAAAAAATTACGAAATTTTCTTTTTATAATTACATTCTCAATACACCTGTTCTATATAATATTTCTAAAACTCGTCTTGCACCCTCTTAGCGTTAATATAAACATTTAGTTTTTGTACAAATCGTACAACTAAATTGCTCTACGGTTGGTTTTTTTATGGAAAATGAACCTAATTAGACTAACATAAAAATAAAATAAATGTAAACAATAAGTATAAATAAAATTACAAATAAATATATATAGTCAAAAATAAAGACAATTAAAGCCAATTTTGAATTTTAATTATTCTGAAAATTTATTATGGGAACATTCTTTTATTACATTCTCTTTTAGTCCGGTATCTTTAAACGAGTTCTATAACAATTCGATACTTAAAATAATGTTGGTTTTTTATGTCATTTAATTAACTTTGCTTATAGCGCGTATAATGAATCTCATCATTTACCTAAAACAATTCTCAAAGTAACATCATTTTATAGTCTACAAGAAAAGATAATATATAAAAATGCCGGTTCTTTACAACAAATTTCTAATTTTTATTCGCGTGTTTATTTTTAAAATATCTTCTTGGTGAATATTCTAAAATTACCTACATAACACTCTCCACAGTTGGTGCATGAAATTAAAATCCAAAATTTACTTACGATTTTGTATTCAGAATATTGAAATTGGAAATTATAGTGTTTTGTTTATTTGGATTTTAATTTACACTTATATTGCAGCATCAATTGTTAAATTCTAAATATATATATTTTATATTAAATTATTTGTGTTGCGCCCAGTAAGAAATACGACGATAGGTAGAAGTGATTTTATTGTAAAATATTTAGTGTTGGTTCTTCTGATAAATGCAAAGTACAAAATCTTTAGATTAAAAAACTTTTAATTGAAGCTTATTGATTCTGATCTCGATTGCCTACCTTTTTTTTTTCTACTTGTTTCTTATTTTATGTTTTTCTAATTAACCCTTGAAAAATAAGTGGGCTTTATAAAAATACTTTTGGAGAGATGTTTGCTTGGCTATAATAAAAATTTAGCGCAAGTCAAAGTTTTATTTTATTACATAAATGGGAAAGCACTACCAATAAAACAGGACAAATTATTTTCATTAAACGTAAAATAATACTCATAGGAAAGAAAGTCACAAAAATAAGAAATAATAGGAATGAAATAAAGTTTTTGAAGAAAATAGTTTTTTTTTTAATATGTTATTGTATTCGAGCATCATTGAAATTTTAAAATGATCAATATCGTTAAAATTTTGTTTATCCTTATGAACCAAATTCTATTACCGTAAAATTCCCATAATATTTTTCGCTTCTCTTGATATATTATCAAAGTTTTACTCGCACATTGCAAATAACCTAAATATATACATTTATGACTGTGGCAAAGGGAAAGGGGTAGATCGCAAATACTTTTTCTACGATGTTTAGTAAAAAAAACAAAAAATACTCAAAAGGAAAAACTTCTTGTCCAAAACAAGCTTAAATCATTGCGATACGTGTTTGGAATTATGATGATGAGGAAAAAAAGGTAAGAAATAGCGTACAGGTTTCTTTGGCACACATTTTACTTTCCTCATATATATTTTTATTTTATTTTATTTTTTCGCTCACTTTTGTATTATTTCTATGTTACGATACGAAAAAGACATACGGTTACATATTTCCATATTATTTTTTTATTCGACGTTATATTATAACACGATGAAATCGTAGTTTACTTACATATATCTATTAAATTTTGGACGATGCACGAGTACGATGATAATAATAATATGAAACACAGAACGGACATGAAATTGGTTAAACTTATATAAGGAACTTTGCGACATAAAAATTTAATGCACACAAAAGGTAAGTAGACTAGGTAACTTATAATAACTATAATATATTTTAAGATATAGATAGTTGTAGCTGATGATATAAGAAGATGGTATTTTTTTCTTTTTGCTAAGAAAAAATTGTCCAATTTATATATGAGCTTAAAATTTCTTTTTAGAATTACCCGCAGCTATACAACTACAACTATGCAGACGTATCATATACATTATATGAAATAATTATTATAGAAAAGATACGTGCAGTAACATAATCTATATAAAAATATATAGTATATGTTGTGCGAGTCATGTAGACAAGAACGCGACATTTAAATTTATACGATAAAGAAAAACGAAAAACTATGTAATAATTTCATGTCGTAGTGGGTAAGTCTGTGTCAAAGTTTTTTTTTTTTTTTTAAATTTTTATTTTAAAGGAAATCTGGTATGTATGCTCAGGGAAAGTTTTTCTTGTCCTCATGTCTCATTATTAATAAAATTATCTTAGAATTAGGTAAGTTTTCCAATTTAAGACATTTTGAAAAGAGAAATGTAGGTAATTAATGTAAAAATAGATTAAACAAATTCTACGTAAAATGTGAATTATAAAATGGAAAGGGAATCTAATGAGTGCAATCAAAAATTCATATACCTATAAGTTTATTGTTAAATTTTATTAATCGATAAACAAATAATTTCACTCCATAACGCTGTGTTTTTCATTTTATTCTCTATGTAAATCAACTCTATTTTTATTACTATACAGATCCATAATAATAGAAATGAAAAATGTCTGATGCAGATATAAAATATACCATTTAATTCTCAGCAATATTCTCAAAATTATAAATGTCCACGTCAGTCATTATGTCCTATGTACTTTCTGATATTTTGAAGATTGATTGGTCATATTGTACTATAAATTATATCAACAGTCAAATTCAGAAGTTTTCATAATTGTGATGCAGCATTGATTGCTAAAACAATGTACGAATGTCGTGAAAATCACATGTACAAAGACAAGCCTCTAACGGTTTTCGTCAAATACGATACTACATCGGGATAATCGTCATAGCAAAATAGTATAGATTAGATGCTAATCTAAAATTGAAATTAATTAAAATTAAATATAAATGTTCATTTTCAAATGTAAATAAATGGATTTGATTAACAAATTAAACTAAATACAATAAAACTAAATCAACTAATTATAGAAATAGTTTGCCCTTCAAAGAACGCAAATAATTGCAACAAATAAAACTTTTATGCGAATTGTGCATTTGTATGCTTTCGCGACGATGTCGACTTATTTAGACTCGTTTGCGATATACACAATACACATGAATACATAGTTAGATAAATTTTTATACTAAAAAAAAAAGAACAAAAAAAGAAATGGAAGAAGAAAAAACTATCTACGTGACGCGGCGACCCGCTGCGTTTCTCATATAGATTTTTTTTTCTTTTGTTTGTTTTATTTTAGTTGAATACACAAGTTTCACTTTAATTCTATTTTTAAAACATCAAAATATTTATATTGGTGTTCTGTACTGTTTTGTGTACTGCCTGAGTGCGGTACATATTCAGTCATGTTTAGTGAAGCATTTTTAGTATAACTATAATATTAGTATACAATAGAATAGTAATAGTATTTGGCATGGTTATAACAATAGAATTGTCTACTACATATAAATCATGAAAAGGTCATATCGATGAAAGATGAAGACTATTATTTATTAGTAATAATTACTTATTATAAAGAGGCGAGTTCTTAAATTAGATGTAGAGGCAAACCATATAACACACAGATGGAAGATATTTGTATTGCTATAAATATAATTCGGTGTATTGGTCTTGAACTATCGGTTTAACCAGGAAGACAGAATGTGTGATAATTGGCAATGACTATTTGTCAATAGAAATATGAATTAGACATTTAAATGTGCTTAAGAACTTTTGTACAGACAGATTGACCTATTATTTCAGTTAATTTTGGCAAGAGAATATTTTGCTTATTGATTGAAAATGAATTACAATTTTGTTGAAAAAAAAAACAAAAAACTATAAATATGATAAAAATGTAGAAAAAAGGAGGGTAATGGCAAGTTTTTTGGGCCTGGATTTATCAATGTGTAATCATGATCTATCGTGGCAGTATAAGCATGCAATGTATAATTATTACGATCACCAACTAGTGAAATTTATTTATAACCTTGATTGTTAGCATTCAAAAATCATTTCATATTATTATTTTTAGTGTTCAAATTAAATTAAGTAGTTACTTAGTTAATTAAGTTATTAGAGCTAAATTATATACAGTCCAATGTGACGAAAAAGATGACATACTTTTTAACATGATGACGTTTTTGCTTATAGTAAGTAGTTGATGAGTTGATGCTCAAGCATGTCCCGAAATTTCATACTGGATATGGTACTGTTTTTTTTTATATACATATTATGTATAATAGTTTACAGCACGAGCAACTTGTTTAGTTTGAAATTTTTTTTTCTCTTTTCATCAATATTCATAATATACATAAACTAATTGTATTGGCTAGATCTTCTATAAGTAATAACTATTTAATAGCTTTTTGTATTCATCAGCAAAAAAACGGTTAAATTTTCTTCCAATTAAACCGTCAATAGGTACCTTTTTTTTAATATTGTGGATACTCCAAAACACTATACGTTTGCATTACTAAGGCCCATACTACACGTTAGCTGCTAGCAGCTGAAAATTACCAGCTGAAAAGAGGATATCTCGTAAAGTAATGATCAGATCGATTTGATGTAAAGACAAAAATGTAAGTTTCTCAAAAGATTTAATAAGAGTTTTTTTTGTACTGTAAAGCCTAATAAGAGATATTTTTTAAAATAATATTAATAAGAACGATTTTCAAATATGAAAATTTGATAATGAGTCATTTCAAAATATTTTTTTTTAATAATTTTGGATTTTTTAATGTCTTCTGTTTTTGGATTTTGAAATTAGAGTCATTTTCTTGTGGAGCCAGCGATTTATTTTCTTTTTGGTTTGTATAGTCTAAATTAATGCCAAAGATGAATTAATTTTAATTTGTTCCTGTTTGTATAATATACAAACTCCTTCAAACTTTGGCATTATTCTGAAATTCATTTTTATTTCATATACGAGTTACTCCTATTTCGAATGAAAAGTAGTGAAAATAACTCCGCGTGCGGTAGACACCCAGGATGCATGTGTTATAATAGAGAAATTAGGTCTTTCGATAATTTAATTTAAAGAAATTCTAAATTTTTTATATGGAGCTAATTTCGACTCGTTCAGGCAAATATTTTCTTTTTTTTGATATAAATCAGTACATATTAGTTTAGACAAATCAATTGAGCATGCAAATAAAAAACATGTAGGGGAGACCAGGGCGAATCGACGAACGGGGCGAACCGACGAATTGTAAAAATCCTCCGATAGGGTTATTTGAATAAGTTGAAAAAAA
>JAABKK020021412.1:0-18370 GCA_011634745.2 Catotricha subobsoleta | reverse complement strand
CTAGGGGGCGCAATCAGCTCAATTCCGAACTTTTTAAAATAAGGGCCACTCTAATATATATATATATATATATATATATATAAACATTCTTTAATATTAATAAAGTTGTTAATTTGTAATGTAATACTAGGAATGCTCGCCTGAACATCAAAACTCAACATTTTCCAGGCCATATTGCCATATTGTAAAAAAAATTAAAAATATTATAATTCATTAACATATAATTAATTAAAACGATTTACATCACTTTAAACACGCTGTCAGACATAAGTAACAAAATATCTTGAATTCAATCAGAAACAATTTTATAATGCTTCTCATAACCTTTTTGAATTAAGATTAGATGAAATTAATTTCTATTTAATGTTATATAAAAATGAATGGCAATTGTTAAATTTCTAAAAAGACTATAAATTCACTCAACTGGAAAATAAAAATTCCAGAACATTTTAGAAACCAAACCAGTAACGCAATGATTACTAAAAATATAATTAATTTTGTATTCAGTCTGTACTCTTGTACAGCATCAAATCCAAGCTAAATAAAATAATATAAGAAAAAAAAAATTAACTTTTAACATTTTTATATTTTATTTCAGTGCCAATATTGTACATCGAAGCTGTACAAGGATCAATAGCACGTATGCCTTGCAATGTAACACCACCTGTAGATGACGATAAAATTACATTAGTTATTTGGTATAAAGATGGCCTTATTTCACCAATATATAGGTATATTTCATTGAAAACAAAAAAAAAACAAAACAAAACGAATAATATAGAGAAGAAAAAACATTTAAACTATCTTCTCCGTAATTTTTTCAATCAATTCAATTTAACAATTTTAGATTAAATTAAAGTAATATTATTAACACTAACTCAAAGCACTAAAAGATTTTCTTAGTCTTCTTCTTTTTCATCATGTTTTTAATTAAAAGATTTTTTTTCTTTGCAGTTTTGATTCACGTACTTCTAAGATTGAAAAAGGATCACATTGGTCTGATCAAACAATATTACATGGTAGAGGATTTTTTCAAGCAAAAGCTACACCAGCAATTTTTGCTGTTGAAGCCGTTAAAAGTTCAGATACAGGCTTATATAGATGTCGAGTTGATTTTCAAAAAACGCCAACAAGAAATTCCAAAGTTAATTTAACTGTTATCAGTAAGTATTTTGAATGTTTTCATTTATATATATTGTTTGTGTTACAAGAATCTGAGACAGAACAAAACGCAAGTTTGTCATAGTAAGGAGAAAATAATTTCGTATTTTAAGAATATATAATTAAAAAAGAAATTACTTAGAATTTTCCTTTCATTTGTAAAGTATGAAGGTAAACGTGAAACTATACATGCGCACAGGGAAGGAGGGAGGGGGTGGATTAATACCCAAGAAATTACCATCTAGTAATTTTGGTCAAAATAGATAGTAGCTTTTTTATGTAAATAGTATCGTTTTTCAAAGAAAATATTACTCCTTTCCCTCAGAAAACTGAAGCGTACGCATGTTTACGTGTGTTTAGGGATGAATTGGTATTAGTATCTTGTTTTTGTTTTTTGAGAAGACACATTAATGTAATGATATGGAGTTAGTAATTAATATAATTAAATTATTTATCGTGAAATGACAATGAGCATTTTAGGAGGAATCGATACTCTTCAACTAAATTATAAATAAGTCATCGATAATTAAAAATATTAAACCTTTTTGTTACATAGAATTTTGTATGCAACAAAAAGTTTTAATATTTTTAATTATCGATGACATTATTGATAAATGTTGCATAGCTCTCCAAAACCCAAAATTAAATTATAAATTTTTAATTGTTTGTAATAAATTAGCAAGTTAGTAGTTACGTCCAAAAAGCATGACATGTCTAACAAATTTTATTAACTAAAAATGGCGGAATGGTATGTACTTTTACTTTCTTATTTATTTCAGTTATCCTAGAAACGTATTCGAATGCTAAAGCCCTTAAAAAAAATATTTTATTTTTAATTAACGAGAAATTGCTTATTGTATCTATGTAAAAATATATATAAATTGTTGTCACTGTAAATTTTTCGACTAAATATTCTTGATACAAAACAATTTTCTAGCACCATTACGCAAAGCATCTTATATTTTTTTTTTTTTAAATTTAAATATGCACAGTCTGAGACTGATGTACCTACGGAACAAATTTATTCATAACGGTGGTATTTTAATATTTCACAAGCACAAACATTATATGCGTTATGCATAATAATATTAAAGTTATGTTAGACAATATTTTTGATGTCTAAGCATCATTTCATAAGCACCAACATAAGAAAAATGCCATAAATAATATAATCAAATTTATTTTGTGTTTAATTTATCCATTTTTATTATAATTTTTGTGTTTGTGTGTCGAACTGTAAGTTGTGAAATATGTGTATTCTGTTTGCGTGTAATATTAAAATAATTACGTTTCACGATAGTATGATTTTTGTACATCAAGTCCTGGTAGACACCCTTACACCAGAAGTAATTCAAAGAAAATATGATAGAAACTTAGCAAAATAATGAAATCTAATAAAATTTACAAGAAAAAAAAATTATAATAAAAATAAAAATTTTAGAACATTTGGTTTTGTTTTTGCCCATACACAACTAATACAATTCTACTTTGAAATTGAATTACATAAAAGGAAAGCATTCGAAAGCTTTTAAGCAACGCGCAATCATACTCAAATGATATATATATATATATTGAAAACTTATAACTCGGTTTCGGAATTTGGCACAAGATTTTAATCATTTACCCATCTTTATTAGCTCTATAATAATAATGAATGTCTGTGTGTGCAACTAACTATAAATATAAGTATTGTGCATATGTATTAAAATGTAGGTCAATTTGTAAACTTGCTTACTATCATCTCTTAACTCTATATTTCTATATATTTAAAGATTTTCTCCATTACAATATATATATTTTATGCTGACCATTTGTGAAGTTTGTGGTCACTGGTTTTGGGTACGATCGCACATAATGTATATTCCGTTTGTACCTATCTTTTTCTATATATCCTATAAATGCATATATTGTATAGAAGGAAAGGAGATATAATAAATTATCGTTCGAGGATTATTTGTTCTTCTTGTTCGATGCAATGGTCTAATTTCTATGTTAGGATTTGATTTATTCAACGACATTATCATGCTTTTTGGTATAATATACTAACTACTACAAATTATATGAACATTATATATATGGATTATGATGTAGGTAAATTTAAAAAGTTGAACATACATCTAGTGATCGTCATGATATCATATACTTATACTTATATATACATATATAATGTAAAAGATGTTGATATTCAGTTATATTCATTTCAATTATACGTCATTTATACAGGGTAAATGACATATTATTGGAAAATTATTATTTTATGTTAATAACGTACGTTAGAAAGTGAAATATTGATCAAGTTCGACAGAGAGATAAAGAGAGAGAGAGAGAGGGAGAGAATGTCGATTTTTTTTTTCTATTTGAATGATTTTATTTGAATAACATATAAAAGTTTTCAATAAAACGATTAGGTTCAAGTATTCGAAATGCTAACACCGTAGACAACCGTAGATTAGAAAAATGATTTTTCGCTCACTAGAAAAACTAAACTGTGTTTGTCTTTTATATTAAATAAATTTTTTGACGTAAAATTCTATTGATTTCTATTTATTTGATTCCATTACCTTCTTACATCACCCAGCTTTCTTTTCTTTTGCTTTCATACTTTTTTCATTTCAGTCTTTTTTTTTTAAATATATATATATATATATATTATATTTTCTTAATTCAATTTCTTGACTATGTTCACTTTGCTTTTATTCAATTTCGATGTAATAGTTTTTAGTTGCTCCTTTAACCATACCTTTCATCTTCAATAAATTCTCGTCAAAAACGTAATCAACTTACCTCTTATTTTCACACATATAGTTTTCTATAATATTTACCGAGTGGTCTGCTTGTCTTTGATAATCTTGTGAACACCGATTTGGTTTGCATTTCTATCACCCTGTCGTTTATTTTATTAGAGAGTATTGGTACAGTTGGAGACGTGAAATGTGCATTATTATATCTATATTATGTCTAAACAATTTGTAAAATTTCATAAGTTTCGGAAATTGCTTTTACTCATACTTCTATAGTGATATCCGGAAGAAAATATATCGCATCAATTCATTTACCATTTCCGTTTGATTGTAATAATATGGACAGATTGATTGCATTGCAACATTTTTATAGTCGATTTATGAATAAATGCGCGATATAAATTGAGATTTTACAAAGACAAATAAAATTCAAGTGCAATAATATTCAACAATTAACAAAACATGTCTTCTTTATTTATGTATGTAAATGCGTTGATTTGGCGAATTTACTTAAATTCGTATACACATTATAACATATTATTAGGTGTTAAATACACATAAATAATCGTAGTGTTACTAAAGATTTATAAAAATCATAATAATCTACTTTTTCTGATAATCTTATTGGATGCTTCGGACATCATCCATCTCAATAATGTAATAAGAAATATATAAAAAGATTTTTTTTGCTGTCATTATCGCTATCATCGCTACTTTTTAAAAGTATCGGTCTCAGCCCTGTTATTAGTAAATTATTATTTCGAAGAAGAAAAAGAGAATTATAATAAATATTTGCATTTTTTTTATTTTAAATTCTTTTAAGCAAAAATAATCAATGTTTCAGTTCCACCCGAGAATGTTTTAATTTTGGATGAACAAGAATCTCACATACCACATTATATATTAGGTCCGTATAATGAAGGTGCAAACATCAATCTAACATGTATATCACATGGCGGTAAGTAAATATTTAATTACATATTACTAATTATTTTCAATGAATTCCACTTTATCATGGATTTAATTATAAGTCCATTAATGTTTCCAATATACTATGAAGATTTATATTCAAATAAAAAATGTATAAAAGAAAGATTTTTTTTTTTTACAGCATCAACTTTGTTATTTCCGCTAACAATAACGTACATGATCCTTATATTCTATATTTTACAATTTAAATTTTGACTTAATTTAAATATATCGGATCAGAACGTTTTCAATTTAAAAAAATAAAAATAAATCATAAATTTTATTAACATAGTTAAAATGTTAAAAAAAAAGAAGCAGAAAGAAATATCTCCCTAGCTTTTATAGACAAAATAAAAATCATTTCAAAATGACCCATTTATTTTTATAATATTTTCTGAATTGTGATTTTGTCAAGCCAAGCATATGCTTTTGGGCACATGGCCAAACCAATATTATTTGTGACATGGTTTTGTGTTGTTATCAACCAATCCTTCATTTTTTCATTTTGCGCGTTCAAAAAAAGAAAAAACATAAAAAATCAACAACAACAAAAAAATAACAACAACAAAGCAAGAAAAAGAGAAATAAATTTTATCTATAATGTACATGAAGCTTTCACATACACACAAAAACAAAAACTAGGTACATGTGAAAAAAGAAAATTTTATGCAAAAATTATCAACATTTTCCATTATTGTTCTGTCACCACCAACATATTTGCTGTATATTTTATGTGATATAGATTTCAAAAAATATATTATTGCATATTCAAAAATATACAGACATAGTTGAAACTCTGAGTACATGTATAGATAAAATACCTTCACATAATATACTTACAGTCAGTAAAAAACAAAACAAAAAAACACAAAAAATAAATGCTTTGCTGTGTTGATGTCTCGCGTTAGAACACGTTCGCTATAGTGTGTAGCTTTTGCATCTGTAGACAAAAAAAAGCCTTATTTTAATTTTTTTTTTTTTATTACTTCTAATTTTTGATGTTCTATGTTATTATTATTCAGGTCGTCCTCAACCGAGACTTACGTGGTGGCATGAAAATTCCCTAGTTGACGATACATTTACAGCCATCAGTGAAAAAAAAGTAAAAAATGAATTGCATCTTGAGAAATTGCAAAGGCATCATCTGCATACAGTGCTTACATGTCAAGCATCAAATAATAATATAACAACTCCTATAAGTGCACCAGTCACATTAAATTTGAACTGTGAGTATATTATATTGCAAAATATTAACTGTAAGAAACAACTATACGCTTGTTTTATCTAATAAAGCGATATATGGTTATTAAAGTATATATTTTTATCTTAAATGTTAAATATAACATGTATGTTCCATATAATATTCGAAATAAGATGAAATTGAATATAGCAGCAGGGTATTTTAGTGTTTTCTTGGAATCCAATTATTATAATTTAGGTAATTTATGTAACCTGAATACTTCCTTAACGAATACTCAGAAGAAAGTAAACAACTGATTGAATTCAATGTGAATAGTCAATTTCATACTATTTCAAAGAAAGTGAAAGATTTATATCAGTAGTACAGTAATTGTTGTCAGCATAGCTTCGATCATTCCAAACAATTTTCCGATTTGGTTATATTAGATTCTCAAATTTATAACAATTAACTTAATAAATCGAATTTTTATAATAAACAAGTTCAATAAATATTCAATTTCTCTGAAATTTCTACGCGCTAATTTTTTTACTTTAATTTCGTACTTATGGATTGGTTTGGCACATTTTTTGTTTGTTTGTTTGTGCACTTTTTGTTCATTTTTTTTCTGTTTTCTGTTTTCTGTTTTCTGTTTTCATTTTTTGTTGATTCGTGTGCTTTTGGAAAAACGGGTATATTTGCCCCTTTTTTTCCAATCAAAAATGAAGTCGTGTACCAAACCTTTGACAGCTTTTTCGCATAAAATATATACTTAACTCAGACTTATGACCCTTTAAAAAAAATATAATCTTACAACTGTTTTTTTTTCCCGGTTAAGTAAGTACTTTAGTTTTTAGTCTTTTATATAGTAAGATGCATAGCATTATAGATATATGCACGCTAGAATTTCGTCATAGCTTATATAACATTTTTTTACATTAAAAATTTAATAAATGGAAATATGTTTAGTCTCTTGAGAGCTTATAATATAAGAGCAAGAGACGACATACTCGCCTCATATCGTAGGTATACTGTTTTATTTAACATTTTTTCTCTACAATTTTTGCATTTGACATTACATTCGAGACTCAAGTTGACATATTTAAAAATTAAGTTGTTATGAACTTCTCAAGTATTATAAGTTCTAACGTTGTAGCGAAAAAAAAAAGAAGAAGAAGAAAATTTCTTTTTTAAAATCAACGTATACCACTTTATTCCCGTTCTACACTTCATCATATTAATGATGAAAAAAATTGGAGTAGGTTTTGTATTTTTAAATGCTTCGTCAATTCAAAAAACAAAAAAAAAAGAACGAATGAAATGAAATTTAAAAAAATCAACTGCAATTTTTAAGCATTAACTTTTTCTTTACTTCCTTTCGAAAACTAATACTTTTTCCACTTATTTTCTTATTTTGAATAGAATTAAAAAACCAAAAAAAAAATACACATTAGATAAAATATTCAAAAAAAAAAAATAATTATGCCCGAATTTCGATAACAAATTAATTCGAGTTAGTTTATGGGATTTACTATGTATTTTAATTAAACCAAATAACCAAATTTCCAGCAAACGCAAGTTCTTTGCTTTCTTTTCAAAATACGTGAAAAAGAGTACCATTTATTGAATATAATGAATGTCTATTGTAAAATATATTTATTCATTTCACGTATAATTTCATTAAATACTAATATCTCTATTATAAAATCTACAATCATTTATACATTCTAACATTGCAATCCTTTTTTATTTTGGTACGGTACCGTCGACAACACTATACATTTACAAACATTTGCTTATATCTAAAATCTAAGTACTAATATATAGCATTCTTTAATATATTATATTAAATACGGTGTATATGGTGCCTCCTCCACTCCATCCATACCGACACGATACTATTTTATTTTATACGAGAAATTCTATTTTTGGCTTTGTACAAGAAAGGTTCAAATTAATTTTCTCGACACAGCTTATTTGTCTGCTGGATTAATTGAAACGACCGCGACACTAAATCACAAGAGATTTTCTCCCGCACTGAAAAACGGCACACCGAAAAGAATATTTTATGTTTTTAGTATATAAAATGTTGGCCCATTTTCTTCTTCTTCTTCATCTTTTTTTCTACAGTTTTTAAATTGTTACGATATTTTTCAAATATTTAAATAAGATTCTATATAATATTAACACTATACTGCGTAGAAATGTTTGAAAGTAAAAAAAAAAAAAATGTATATAAGAAATAACATTCACATATTTAATAATAATATTTACTCTGGAAAATAAAACATTGAATTTCACTTTAATTTACTTATGTTTAGGTACAATATTTTTTTCCGAATGTATAATAAATATCTTGTCTTTTTATATATATAATATCTGGTAAGGAGAGTATGTGTTTGCCGTATCCAAACTTATATATAAAAATGTAGATATGATATTCAGTATACTACTTCTAGTCGATTCGTTTCGAGGAGTTTTATATTTTCTATGTGAACAACTATACACAATCTACTATCCCACTAACCGCATAAACACATAAACGCCATACATCACCCTTTTTAATGCACATAAATATTATTTATACCCTTGAGCCTTTCGCGGTAGAATGGTCCCTATTGAAAAAAAAAAGTCATCTCCATACCCATAAATATATATATATGTATATATAAAATGGATATAATAAAAAAAAAAATACCAGAAGTTTATTTTATTAGAAGAAAAATAAACATTTTCATAAACATAAAATCTCTTATTTTTTTTTTACAGACGTTCGTTTCCATAAAAGGAAATTAAAGAATGTCATGTTGCAATAAAAAAAAAAACAACAACTGAGTTTTACTAAAGATGTAAACGACTTTAAGTCTAAAAAATTTGTTATATGAGAAAATGAAAAAAAATTATAATATTTTTATAAAACAGTGATTCCACCAAATAAATCAAACATCATGTGAAAAGCTATAAGAAGTTTTTAATGTCAAATAAATTTAAGGGGTACATTTAAGCTCGGCTATTTAAATGGTGAAAGTAGGCGAGTATGTAAGCATTTTATCCATTTAATAGATAATACTGATATGTGATATTTCTGTTCACATATGCGAAATCAAAAAAAAAACTTATTGCTCAATTTTGGTGATAATAAGAATTTTTTTTTCCTCTTGATTCAAAAATCTATTGATGACTTTCGTGAAATACTATTCTTTTTTTATATTTTGGGGTACACGCTAATTAATGGGAGATTTGGGGCTATAAAAACGTAAGTAAATACTTTTGATGCTAAAAAGATTTACTGGCTTCACAGAATTCCTAACTAAATTTTCTACAGCTTGATCTTAATCACATTATTTTTTAAGCCTTGAGTGCCCTTATTCAGCAACCGAAAAATGGAAAAGGGCAATACTGCAGTAACTAATAGCCATTAGCTTAGAAATTTTCAAAAAAAAAAAGTTTACAATTCGTGGAGAATCGAGATTTACATTTTTTTTTTCATCCAAGGACCCCTTTTATGGTTTTTGTCGATGTGTAAAAAAAGGGAACTTTTGGAACCACAGTGGCAGTATTAAACATTATCCAATCAATCCAATCTTAAAAATGTAGGGTTATTCTAATGGCATCAGTTTATATAATGATTAATAATTAAAAGTGCAACTTTTTCTCCTAGTCAAAGTGTCACCCTACCATACATATTGTGTTGTACTTATTTCTCACTTTTGTTACGTTAACCGCACCTATTTGAATTGCGGAATCTTATATTGTTCATATTATAATAACTCTGAAGAAACAATTTATATATTAACAAAAGAGCAGAAAAATAAGAAACAGCGGAAATCATTAGGTTGTGCAGGTTTTTAATGATTCATAAATTTATAAAGAAAAAGAAAAATATGCGGCTATAATGATTTTATTTAAAATTAAATTTAAAAACACGATTCGAGCTATAAGAAATATGGTTGAGGTTTTATATTAAGATATACCATCTAATTTCTGTCATAAATTCATGTGTATAATAAAATATCAGATGAAAAATTTCTGAAAAATTGTATACCATGCTTCTACGAATTCTATATTAATTAAAATTTTATTTGATTTACATAAAATACATGCTGTGAATTCTTTCATCATATCTATGAGTTTATATTAATATAAAAGTAATTTTTGGTCAAACTTCATTCAAAAATATTCAGTTTCCATATAAAATATGATATGATGGTATAAAATTAATAGCAACAGATTTAATAAGCTTTTGCTGTGCATTTCTAGACAAAGTTTATTATAAATCTATTTTCAACGTTATTCTGAATGCACCCATCAGCGAAAAACTTTTCTATATATTTTAAAGGCCAATTATAGAAAATAATGCAGCGGCAAAAAAAAAACTCCTTTTGTTATATAAATATATAATTCATAGATATATGATAAGTATATACCTAAAACATAAATATTCGAAACACACACACGTACACTTACACACCAAAAAAAAAAAAAAAAAGAGCTAGAAAATTTCTGAAAGCGCTCACTATTATTATATAATTTATTTCTTTTGTTTAAAAATCTATAATGCTATAATAAAATACGATAATTAAAAAAAGCGTTTTATTTTATACAACGACTATATAATATAAATTGAATCCGTTTAATTTTCCGTTCGTTTTTCGTATTGTTGCTATTGATGGTGTTGGCTGCTTACTGCTTCTACTTTGGTACTCTAGATGTTAGCATTCGCAATCTACACAAAAGACTTATTTGTTTCATTTTTGAAAAAGCTTTAATAGTTTAGTTGCTTTGGCCTCATATACAATAGCTCACACAAAATTGAATTAAACTAAAAGAACAAATAATAAAATAAAATAAAATAAAATAAAAATGGTGAAATAAAACTTTTTAAACTTAAGTTTCTCAGCACAAATTTTGCAGCAGCAGCTATTGATCGTATCACTCACATTCAATATAATAAATATTGTATACTTACTTACTCTCTACTGCACTATATATAAAATTTAATATATAAGCAACACTACATATATAAAATAGAAAAATAAAAAATAAAAAAATAAATAAAAAAAAAAAAAAAATATAATATAGAAGAAAGCCCCAGAAACTCTTATCTTGTTCAATTGTGATAGTCGTCGTTGTCTAACGTCTACACTCTACAGTCTTTGCAATTGGTGTGCGATATACAAAATATATAGATATGTATCTATAAAATAATATTAGTGCATGATGCTATATCCTACGCGGATATAAACGAATGAGCACTGAAATAGAACATAAAATGTATATAGCAGATGACTTAACATTTAGACAATCCGCTTTAGTCTTTCACTAATATTATTGTGCACCCAAATTCAATATAAAACTTTGATAAAAGCGATTTTGATTTAACTTTAGTTTTGTGGATGATGGCATATCACATCACCTTCATATATTATATATAACAACAACAAAAACAACAGCAGCCAAAACAGAAATGAGGAGAGTGCCTACATACAATAAAATACACAAAGCCATTGTTCAAAAAGTTCTGCATTATATTTTTGTGTATATATATATTGAATTTATTGTCTCTTAAAAAAAAAAAAAATAAATAAAAAATTTCTTTGGTAACAGGGATGTAAGATTAGTCCAAATTTTATGATAATAGCGGAAATCTAGATATTCTTCGTCTTATTAACTAATTCAGTTACGTTTTCGTAGAATTTAAGAACCAATATCTTCGTTACCTAATGCTATTCGTAACATTTGCAAATAGCACCTAATGCCAGATCAACAACGATATTCGATAAGGCGTTGCAAATTTCTTACTGTGATTGAATATATAATCAGGATTCCGAAAATTCTCATAAAATTTCTCATTACATACCTATTTTCAAATCCTGTCTGTCATTTAAGCTTTTAACAACCCTGTGTCCTAATTCGTAGTAAGTGGTAATTTGATTTGATGTATACTAAACATACTTTAACAACTTCTATAAAAAAATATCTGTACTTAACTTTTTGGCTAAACGTTAGACACCATAAAATAAAATAAAAGAAAAACTAAGCGAAAAAAATTAAAATGATTTCTTTTTGTGTTTTTTTTTTACCACCTGCCTTTCAGTACGACCATTATGGGTTAAAATGCTTGGAGGAAATAAAGCATTATCAGCAGGTGGAGATTATGAGCTGTTATGTGAAGTTGTTGGATCACGACCACCTCCAATAATAACATGGTGGAAAGGTAGCACACTCATGAAAACATCTACAGATACGGTAAGCATAAAAAAAAATTATATTATTTTCTTTTGTTCATTGCGTATGCTAGTTATTTGATTCACTTTGGATTTTTATATTCATTCTTTCTGTTTGAGCTATTTGATGTTTATAACACACGCTGCTGCGCTGTTAGTCTTTCTTTTCTTTTTATTTTCAACAGAACGATTGTTTGCTATCGTTTACTGTAAACAAAACAGAAGAAAGAAAGATAGAAAAAAAAATGCAATACGCTTTTATTCTACGGCGATTGAAAAACGTATTTTCGCAATATAAAGTGAAATGTATAAAACTAATATATTTTTCAAATAAGTATTTAAACGTTTATTAAGCACATACCCGGGTAAAGATTTACTTCACGTAACTTCACTTTACTTAACTTCATAAATACTTATTAGATGGCAAATAAGTACCTATTTAAAATTTTGATTTTTGAAATAGTTACAGGAAATGAGTACTTTATGAGCTTTTAAACTAATTTTATGACACATAATGTCAACTTACGACGCAATATCTTACAAAAAGCACACAACTAAATTCTTATAACGTCAGCTATTATAAAGTAGGATATAATAATTTGTAAAGTCGTCTAATAAACTTCTTTCCCGAGCATGTACAAATAAACAATAAACATAACACATCTAATTATTAAAATTCCTTTATGTGATTTCGTACAGACGAGTGCAGACGGTAATACAACATTTTCTATATTAAAATTCACACCAACAATTGATGACAGTGGTAAATATTTATCTTGCCGTGGTGAACAACCATTGATACCGGACTCTGGGCTAGAAAGCGGATGGAAATTGGATATTCATCGTAAGTAATTTAATTGTTAATTATTTTGGTTTTATTCAAATGTTATTTACTCACCTTCGTTACCGCTCAATTTATTTATTTAGAATAACATTTTTGTACCTTAATTAAATAAATATCTCAATAAAATATGTAATGCATTGAATTTGATAAATTCGAAAATACTGATTTTTGTTATAAAATTATTCAATATTCCAGTTAAATTTCGCAAGTTTCAAAAAATTTAAATTCTATATGTCGATATAGAGATATACATTCCGCAAATTGTTTCGTTTAACTGAACTCAAGAATTTATTGTTCTGTATTGGAAATAATTTCGACATTTTGCTCAAATACATTTGATATATATTTATTAGAAATGAGTAAAGGTTATCGGGGCATTATCAAAGATTGCAAATATAATATGACAGGCTCAGTTCCAGAATTATAAGTATATGCAGGATGAATTTAAACCTCTCAATTCAGATGGAAAATACTTAAAGCATATGGCAAAAACAGAATGAGGATAGTTTTCTTTAAAAAACGAAGTTAGGGTAATTTTCGGAACGTAGATACTATTTCCGTCCTCAATTGTGCTCTTAGGGGTCGTCCATAAGGACGTCCGCAAAAATAATGTATTTTGAACTAAAGCGGGCACTAAGCAGAAACTATCATATCGTTGAAAAATGCAATTTCAGTGTTCTATTGGCTGGTGTTATGAGGCCACTATATTTCCTCCAAAATGGAGACAGAGTATTTTTTTTTTTAAAACATTGGGAAAGGTTATCAACCGTTATGGATTTATTTAATTTGCAGTGGATGCGGATACGGTTTTTTGTTTCCGTGCTCATCTTTAAATATTTATAATTTTCGAAATGATGGATAATAAAATATTTTACCCAGCAACTATGGTAGATTCTTACATGTATTTGAATTTGTTTAAATAAAATTATTATTGGGCAAATGCTTTTAATATTTTGCGTTCGATGAGAAATAATAAAATTTATTTTGTATCCTTTTCATTAATAAATATTAAATTTTTAGGCGGTGAATAAATTTAATAACATTAATAAGAGTTAGTTAATAGAACTAACTAACTGATAAGGAAAACTTTGTGAGATGGCATTAAAATTCAAGTAAACTTGTTAAAGTTAACATTATTTTGATTTCAGAATATTAATGTTTGAAAACCGAATATAATTTTGTAATGTCTCTGCTAGACTACTAAATAGATTCTCGTTATCGCTTAAAACATTAAACATTGTTTTTGCATTTATTTAACTGAAACTATTAGATAGAAGCAAAAATGATACTCATGGTGTGCCCTTTAAAAACAAATTATAGTAAAATATTGAATGTAACTGCGAAATGTTTATAATCTACCTGCGTGGATATTAAGAATATTCTACTGTTTTGTACAACAAGAATACTACAAATTCAAAACTAAAGTATAAGCGCTACATAACTGAATTGCACTCATATTGCATATAAGTACCAGCAACTATAAAAAATTTCACTACAAATACAATGCACAAACATAATATCTGTATTTGCTTTATTAAAACTTTTTTCTACATCAATATTTTTTGAACCTTTGTTAAAATAATCCTCTTCATATTTATAAGAGGACAGAACAAACAAAATGGCAATATGTTTTTTTATATTGCTCACGTTTCGTATGAGATACAAGAAGAAGAATAAAAAAACAACAACAAAAATTTATTGTAATATTCGAGACCAGAATATTATGAGAATTTTTTTTTTTCGATGGAATAGAAAAGATTGATAATTTTTTATTCATTTTTATTTATTCTTTTTTTTTTCTTCTGTAAAAGTTTCAATTCTGTTCAAACTATAAACATAACGAGGCTATGCCATTCTATATATAACAAAATAATGTATATAGTACGAGTACAATTTAAGTGGAATTCTTATGCAAAAAATATGTAAAGAAATTCTTTAGAACTGGAAATTGTATATTTGTGAATGAAGGATGACAATATAATGAAGACACTTTCAAATCTTGCTTTGTCGTTCTATTTGTATGACATTCCAGAAAGAATAAGAGAAAATAAAATGAAAATATTTATAAAATAGTAAGAATATTAATTAGACTATTTGTTGAAATATTGCTTTTATTTCCGCGGTATCACCTTTTTCAATTTTTACTTTTCTTCTTACATTTTTAAATTTGGTTTGTCATTCAAAGTTCAGTTAATTGTTTTGTGTACAATGTCCCGTGTCAATTGACACCAACATTACCCAATTAATTTTATGTATAAGAACTCGAAAATGTGAGTTTAGAATTGGAATAAAAAGATTGAATACCAGATATTGGTGACAAAAGTTAACAGCCGAATAAAAATTATTTGCATAAACTTATAAGTACTTAAGATTATTTATTTTTATCATATTTTCTTTTATTTTATTTGATCACGTCTTAAATTGAAGTCGGTCATCGCCTACCATTTACAAGAAAGACCTTCTTATTTTTAATATTTAAATAAAATTATGCTTAACTAATTTTTGAAATCAAAGTGACTCACAACAAATTACATATAATAAAAAAAAATTAGAATTTTGTTTTTTTTTCATTACAAATAATTTTACGCGGGAATTTTTTTTTTTTTCACACCAATAAAATATAAGTATAATATAATATATTTCGTTATACCTACATATAATATATATTTTTATTATATCAAAGTTAGTGGTGTGTTAGAACCTTTAAAAAAAAAAAACAAAAACAAATAAACACAACCGTAATATTGCAGTAAACAAATAATTTCTTGTTATATTACCTCTAACAAATAGCACAAATATTACAAGAATAAACTTTTTTCATTTTGTTTTGTTTTAATTTTTTTTTTTTTTTTCGTTTCTTTTTAAATTTGGTCATAATTGGAAAATATTGTATTACTGCGTAACAGCATGCAATGCCACATATCTACGACCGACCGCGGCGCATTTATAGCTAGACCTCGTAAACCACACAACACAATTAAATAATCTGAAAATATTCTAACTTCTTTTTTTTTTGTTATATTTTTATTTAATTCTTGTGTGCTTGCCATTTGGAACGCCATATTCGGTTGACACAATGGATAAAATAAACCATACAAACACCTTCACAACAAAATAAACACAAAATGAAACAAAAAGATGTGCCTGTCGTGAGTCTAGAACTTGGTAGCAACTTGAACTCAACAACAATACGCGAGGGAGCTGATGTGTACTTTGAATGCAATATAAAATCCAACCCCTGGGTGTACAAAGTTAACTGGAGGCATAATGTAAGAAAATATTTATTATTTAGAGGACATTTGGTTTTTTGAGTTTTTTTTTTGTTTTTTTTTTTTTTGTTTCTCTATTCTTCTTCGTTTATTATTTGTTATTTGTTATTTGTTATTGTTCTTATTGTTGTTCTTGTAGTTTTTCGTTGTTTTTGTTTGGTGAATTATAAAATGTGAAAAAAATTGTTGGAAATTGTGACTATAAAATATTTATAAATAATTTTTAGGGAAAATTTCTTTATAACAATGCAGCAATTGGCATTATTGTGGCCAATCAAAGTTTAGTTTTACAAAATGTAACACGTGCACGCAGTGGAATTTATACATGCATTGGAAGTAATGAAGAAGGCGATGGTGAAAGTAATGCCGTTCAATTGGATATAAAATGTAAATTAACAATATTTTAATAGACTATTTTAGGCATCTTTTTTTTTTTTTTTTGAATTAATTATTTATTTGAAAGATTTGAGATAAGATAATAAGCATTCAATAAGTTTATTAAGTTATTTTGGAATGTATAATTTTATATTAAATATGTTATGATTAAATAAAAAATCACTTTAAACTAATAATTCGCACCATGATAACTTTAAGAATATAATTAATTTTTTACCTTCCTATTTTTCCGAAAATTCGTAACATTTTCTTTGCTTTTAAAATAATATTTTCTACTAATAATTTATAAAAATTAAACTATTAATATTCATCTCAAATGAAAGAAAGAAAAAAATACATAAAAATAGGGATTCTAAGCAAAACTTTCGAATTGCATACAAATGAAATTTATTTAATCCCTTCTGGGGAATTACTTAAAAATACATGTGCTCATTTCAGTTGCACCATTATGTCGACCTGGCCAAATACAAATTTACAATATAGCTCGTCATGAAACAGCAAAAATAATTTGTGAATTGGAATCGAATCCAAACGATGTAAATTTCACGTGGAAATTTAATACCACAATTGCTGAAACTATAGACCTTCCAGCATCACTAATTGCAGTAGATCGTGCCAAAAGTATTGCACATTATACTCCCATGGTTGAACAGGTAATAAATGAAAATCTTCTCTTCTAAATTGACTTTTAATTTTAAATATGCATGCATATGAAAATGAATTTTTCAACCAAATTGTATAAAATGTTGAGTGTAGACGTTTTTCTACACTCAACGAATTCAACACTGAAATAACACAATTTGCGTACAAAGCTTTCGAATAGACTAAGTAGATTTGCCGTTTTTTTTTTTTTTTTTTATAATCCATAAAATAATGTATATAATTTTAATGAGAAGTTTCCCAATTTACTCAATATAAACGTTTCGTTTTACAATTTTCTTTGAAATAGGACTATGGAACACTTTTATGTTGGGGCAGTAACGATATTGGAATACAATCAGAACCTTGTATATATAACATTAATCCTGCAGGTAATTTTTATGTTAATCTTTTTTTTTTTTTAGAATATATAATTTAAAAAAAAGAAAAAAGAAGAAGAAAAACGTAATATGTATATAAATAAAACATGAATGTCTACGTTATCTCTTTTCATTCGGGCATTATGGCAGCTTTATATGCTTGTTTTATTGCTGCATTATCATGTTTTTAAAGTTACATAAAATATTTATGGGTTGTGCGCCAGTTTAGTTAATTCTGGGAAAATTTATTTGCCATTAAATAAAAGCAAACAATATTGCTATTGCATGATGCTTAACTATAATAATAATATTAATAATAATAATACGTAATAATAAAAATAATATATTTTTTTTTTTTTTGTTATTGTTAATTTTTTTAAATTGCATTGAAAGCTATACAAATACACTCTATAAACTGCTGGCGCAAATGCATATACCGCACAAATATTTTAATACAAAGTTGCCGGAATTTTTTAATAAATAAAATAAATTTCTCGTAATAAATTTTCCATTTTAACAATTTTGATATTAAAAAGTACACATTTCACATTATATATTCTATATAAT
>JAABKK020021401.1:0-18370 GCA_011634745.2 Catotricha subobsoleta | reverse complement strand
TCGGTTCTGAAAATAAAAAAAAGAGGTTCGGTTCTAAAATCGAAAAAAGTGAGGTTCTTGGGGTTCGGTTCGGTTCGGTTCGCCTCTCTGGAATATAGAACTTATGTTTGTTTATATTTTAGCCTTTTGTGTGAAAGTTTTTTTTTTAAATTATTATTTCTAAGAAATGTATTCCCATATCCCACTTAACTAAGTATCTTAGTACTGAATTAACAGCTGATTAATTAAAATTAGAAAATTAAGCTACTTGAAAATATTCAGATCAGTCTATGCGCAGGGTTCACTTAATACTCTCAATTTTTTTCTTTACATATAAAATAGTTCAAATAATTATACAAATAAACAAATGAGAAAAAAATTAATATATATAATACGAGTAGATAAGTATATAGTGTAAGTACGAATTTCGGATATACATGATTAATGACACTTAATGCATATGAATTGATGCATTCAAATATGCCGTTTATTGTGAAATATTGTCAGGAAACATATAATATAGGTAACAAATGCATATATCGAGAGCGATATTTAGAATTTTTATTAATCATTGTTGTTGTTTAATTAAGAAAACTATTTATTTTCCCAGTAAGAAATACCTTTTACTACATCTACTGTTAAGACGATTTATGACAATAGTAAAAAATATGATGGTAAAAGTGACTGGTTATGTTTTCAATTTTATCTCGCCACATTTCGTTTTATTTCAATATTTTTATATTAAAAAAAATATATGTATTTAATATATGAATAAGAAATCATTAACATTTCTTCCAAGTTAATAATTCAAAGTTAAGAGAAATATTAAAATCAACATTTTATATCTCGAAAGTAATACTTAACATGCTTCGCTACACATCCATCTTTTGTAAATTGTGTCTGATGATTAATGGGGAGAATGCTTTAATAATAATGTCATTTTATTTGCCTAACAATCTTATTACTGTTTCTTCTGTCTTATACTTATTTTCTATTTTCATTCGTATTTCGATTTGAAGTGTGCGTGACTCAATTTCAACGTACCAAAATTTATTCTATTACGTATAATAAATTTGCGTAAATTTTTTTTAATGAATCATCGTCTTGTTTGAATATGATTTGATCGTTTGATGCTATATATTAATTGAGTGTTGAATAATTTTTGTATTGTAAAAATAGAAAATTGTTTTGCTTGATGACATTTCACAGTTTCTCTGGAAATATGTAAAAAAAAATAATAATAATCCATTTATCAATTTTACAATGAACGAATTTTTAAAATACCATTCAAAACTATAAACCTGAATAGCTTAAATATATAGTTTGTATATTCGATTAAATGCCAACTATCGAAACAGTTATCTATTTAATTTTGGAAATTCAATTGAAAATAATATCAATATTATTCAACAATCCAATTTATCTAATCTCTTTTTCGCCATTATTACTCAATACATAATTAGATTAATGCCTGGAGTCTCAATCAAATAAAACCACAATGCAAATCTGAATGTGTACGTAAACCTTTTTGTATTTTACTTGAGCTCATTGAACTATCTCTATAAAATAGAGTTTGGTACATTAAATTTTAATAAAATTATGTATTGCCGAAGCAACAAACCACCTCCTAAAATAAATGAAAATCGATTTTTAATAATACACAGAACAGAGCCTCTGTGTTTGTGCGTTGTGCAAACGTAATATTTAAAAAAAAAAAAAAATAAGCAAAAATACATAGAAATACGGGTAAGGTAAAACGAGAACAATAAATAATTTTGCAAAATAGAAAATAAAAGGTTCTTTAAAAAGTTTAAATTTGAAATCAATGCGTGCCGCACGCGCACATACAAATACAAAATCGCACATGGAAAATGTTAAAGGTATGAATATAAATTATATATGCATATATATACGATTATAATATGTACGTAGACACACACACGTAGGCACTAAGCCATTTAGAGAAGAAATATTAAATACCGAATTGGGGAGACATGCATAGTACACTGGAGGCACATAGAATGAAAGTAATAATAATAAAAAGAAAAAAAAATGATTTAAATGAATCATACGCCTGCCATTATTTGTAGACTTCCGGTTTCGTTTAGTTACAGCACATATCATTTTTCCGAAAAGTAGGAGAACGAGAGAATATCAAACATACAAGGCCTTCTTTACTAAATTGTGATTCTATCTGAATTATGAATGTGCAAATCCAGAACCGGTTATTTAAAAGAAACCGGTCATTTTATTTAGTTTTCCTAAATATTTACACACCCCAATTTGAAATTGTTCGTGTTCTATATAAATGAAGACAACTTCTGCCTTATTTTTAACAGGAATTACGATTTTTTTTTCTTTTAAAACATGTTTGAAATTTTAAAAATCATTCAAAATTTCACATAATCTGAAAATGGTGCATGCAAAAAAAGTACAATGACTAATAAAGCATTTGTATAATTACCAGGAGTTGGAGCTACACATAATTCCATTTAGTAATCAGAAAACATGCGCAAAACTATATTGCCACGAGGCACGATACATATGAGCAACCGTTTGTATGATGTTCATCACGGACGCCGAATATTTAATTTAAATTATATGCACATATAATACACAGACACACACATATGCTTTTTCACGAGGAGCCAATATTCTACTATGCTCGCCATCAACTAACTATCGATATATTAAATAATTTCCATTAGATTTATTTAAAACCTATTGAAGTTTTCTATTTGAAATTTAAAAAAATTGTTATTTATTTAATAATTTTCCTATATGAACGCCAGGTTTGTAACCAATTATAATAAATGCATGTCTAGGTTTATTGCATAAAATATAGGTTTTTGTTTTATTTACCAAGAAACTGAAAACTATACAATCAAGAATTTGAATTGCAATCGCATGTAATATGCACTTAATTAATATTTTGGCAAACAACAACCAACGGACATATAATTTATTTAAATAATGGAAATTACGTGATAATAAAGTTTTATTTATAATCAGAAGGTGGTGACCGCAATTCACGTACATTTACATTAGCACAGCAGAAAGAACAAGTAATATACAGTACATACTTCTTGTTGCTGTGTGGATTAAATATAAAGTAAATTTCAGTCAGTAATGGTATTAATTAAAATAGTTATTTTAGATTGAGGAGCGACAGTGAATGTAAAGGGGTCGTTGTCGGACATAACGAATGAATATAATATGTTTAATTCCGTTCAGTAAAGTATTAAAATGTAAATTATAGAAGGGTTGCAAAAATACACGTGATACAATCACTGATATTGCAATTATATTCAGATTCCCTGGCCAGTTTTAGATCCCTCGAAAGCTAACTTTTTATATCTGTTACCACTTGAAAGCAACATTGAAAATGTAAAATAAACTAAAAGGATTAAATAAAAGCAATAAATAATAGTAAATTTAAATATTTGTATATTAGGAGAGTTTATTTTGCCATAATTTATTAAAGATGGCGTAAATATCATTGAAATATTTATACTCCACATTAAAATACTGAAATACATGTTTTCATAATCGATTTCGTCTAGGGCTTTAAATAAAAAATTCACACGAGAGCCCAGAGAATCATTAATATGTTGGTGACTCATACGCATGCCATCACTTCTGAGCAACAAAAAAATTAATTAATTTAAAGTATAGCAGATGAAATTATACACCGATGTTTTTGTGGAATTTGTGTTAACAATAAAATGGGATAGCTTGTGAAAACATTTAATAAGTTAATCTATTTAAATAATATTAAATGACATAACAAAGGTACAGTAAATCTTTTGTAAATCGAAAATTTTAGGCGTTGAATATCCACTTATCATGTGAAAAAATCGTTTATTTTTAATTTTATACCAAATTCTATTAATGTTTATTTCAAATTTGTATTCCCATATATTTATACTTACTAAAAAATAGGGATGCAACAAATAGTAATTTTGCCGGATACCGAATATATGACATGTTTTACTGGCCGAATACCGGGGCCAAAGCCGAATAGTTACGAAATTCATACAATTCCTCACAAATATTCTAAAAATCAAAATTTATATTCATAATATATTTAAAACAAAATGCATTTTGCAATACGAATACCCCACTGCCATATAACAAATCAAATAATAGCTCGCCGAATAATTTCACTATTTTGTTGCATCCCTACTAAAATATAGATACATATCAAAACATCAGGTAGGTAGGTAGGTACACAGGACATAAGCTCATTATAACATAGAGGAGTGTCTCTTTGAAATTTCATCAAATATGTCGAAATAGAAATTAACGATATCATTAAATTTATCAAATATATCAAGCGTATATGTAATTAGTATAGAGTTTAGGTATTCGTTCACTTATTATTTCATTTTAATTAATGTTTTAATAACATTTTGTGCTTTAACATGATTTACTCTTTATTGATGTTTAATTTTTTTTCATCTTTTTTTTTTTTCATTTGCATATGTAGGTATATGTTTTTAAAAGTTTAATTGGTGCTTCTATTTGAATTTTAAAAAAAATTAATTATAGGGATAAAAAAAAAAATTATTTATTTTAATTGCATTTAAAACGATATAACAACTAATACCAATATTAATGTAAATTAAATAGCCTGGATTACATATACGAAATGTTAAATATGGCAAAATTATATTGCTGATGGACTCGAGAAAAGGTAAATCACATTTCCAAATAGAAGAGACAGCTTTTTAGTGGCACGTTTTAAAATATGCGTATGAAGTATTTTTTTTTTTTCATTTATAAAAAATAATTTCATTTTATTCCAAATAAAAATTAAGATAAAGTTTTAAGAAATTAAATACGTTTAACAAAAGTTTCTGACATAAAAAAAAATCAATACAAATAAAATTTCACGAAAATATTGAATTTTATGAAATACAGGGTGCGCACAGAAATTTCAAAAAAAAAAAGCGAAAAAGCGAAAGTTTTTTCAGAGAAAAGCGAATAATTATTGAAAAAGCGATACGTGTAAATGTATGTAATTGTATTTATAATTTTTCAATCCATTTAATAAAATCCTGTTCTACGACAGCATACACACAAATAAAATATGATAATGATAATATTAGAAAGAAATGAAAACAAAAAATATTACTTTACCAGAGAAAATTGGAACATAGAATTTTTTTGCACAAATCGGTTCCAAAATCTATTATATTTTCACTGGGTAACTATACCGAACCGCGTATAATAATAGAACAATCACCCATATCCAGAGGTGCGCACGCTTTTAATTCTTAGGGGGTGTAAATATATAAAAAAAAAATTCAAAATATCTTCACTTCCACAATAAAAAAGTGAAAGCAAAAAAACAAAAAAAAAGTTAACACTTCCACAAATACAAAACTGAGAGCTAAAAAAAATCGTCTTCAAAAGTGAAAAAAGATACTATTTCTTCCAAAAAAAGCGCGCTGTCCCCCAGCTAACTTTTGAGAAAGTAAAAACGATATTTTTCCAAATAATCATCGACGATTGCAAAATCGCCTCAAAGAAACCATAGGTATTTTTCCCAAAAATATAGTATGACAAAAATAAAAGTACACAATTAAAAAAAAAACTTGTGAAACTATAGTCAAATTCATACGTGATTGTTTTATTTGCACCAAATGCAGCATCGTAACCATGGTAAAAATCGATTGCTGAACGATTTTGACTATGGTTGCGATCGTTTACATCGTATACGATGGTCATTGTAGCAGTACATTTAAAAAATAAAAATGTAAAGTTTTTTCAAATAAAAGGTGTATTTTTTCTACTTATTTTAAGTAATTATTATTACATTACAGTTAAGTCGCAATAAAAAACTATTTCTTAATTTTTAAGTGGATATTGAATTATAAATCGGTTTTAATCCTATAATTTGTCAAAAATAATCAGTAATAAAAAGAAAATAATAATGAAAAATCATGCAAATTTTCAAAAAAGCGAAAATAGCGATCAATGAACTGAAAAGGCGAAGAAAAGCTACAGTTTTTGAAAAAAGCGAAAAAAGCTGAAAAAGCGAGCCTGTGCGCACCCTGGAAATATGATTTATTTTATTAGTTTTAAAAGATAATTTATATTTTGTCTACTATTTTCGTTTTAAATATAATCATAATCTCTCATAATTCCCATAAAATTTATCAGTATTTTATATGCATTCAATATACTTAATTAAAAAAAAAAAATTACAATTTTTATCGTTATTGTAAATATATTGTGAAAAGGTTTCATTTTTTCTAAACGATAAAACTTAATTACATACTTTGAATTATTATAGCATTATATTATTATTTTTGTTTTTGTTTTTTTTTTATTATTAAAATATATTTTAAATAATGGAAACTATATTCGTGTGTGATTGATGGTGTATTTTGCTTGCATGTGTGCTTGTTTTTTATTTTAAAAAAATATTCAATTACAAAAATCATTTAAATGTTTATTGTTTTGTCAAGGTGTAAAACTCTTAGTCATTTGATATTCAATACTCAAAAATATATTAAGTAGATATTTATTGGATATGAAATGAGTTCAGTTATTTTTTTTTTTTTTTATACAAATATTGTAATATTAGTGTCATGACTACAATATTAATAATAAATAATAATTAACAATATTGAATTTAAAAAAAATTAGAAAGAAATTCGGCATATTTGAAATTTTTGCTTCACTTAAACAATATAATAAAACATTAAACATAATAAGTTCAGATATAAGAAAAAAAATAATATGAACAATATTCGCAGTTCTTGTCAATAAATATTTGATTTATTCCCGAAATAAAACAGATTTTGTTCTATTATTAATGAGATTTCCTAGTGCATATATTACACTTCTGTGAGGCAAAGTAATCACCCACAATTAATTAATTACCGTTAGATGATTTTTCTAACGTCAAATTAATTAATTACAGCTTCGATGTACTTAAATATAAATTTTGAATTACATTCGATCAAATACCATAAAACTAAAACCGTGAATTTTTTGTATTTTTTTTTTTTTGAACGGAATATCATTCGATTCAAATATCCTATAAAGTATTAATAAGCCCGCCATTACATGTTAACCGTACAGTGCGTCGCAAAAAGTAACGCATATACATATAAAAAAAAAAAAAAGTAAATAAAATAAAACATACAGATAGTAAATTTGAAATTATTAAATAAAAACCATTTAGAAATGTTGTTAATGTATTATCAATCAATTAAATAGAACTTATTATATCATTTTATTATTATTTTCCATTTAGAAATAAGGAAATTCTAGAATAATTTTCAAAAAACCGGTACACACCATTACTGTTTTATTTCTTTGTTCGACTTCTTTGCGTTTCGTTTTTATATGTGAAATCGTGACCATGTATGGTAAGGGATCAGGAAAAAAAAAACGACAAAGCTAGAGAATGTTAACTCACCTGGCTTAATATTGTGCTGTTTGTAAATTATCCTTTTTTAAAACAGCCACGTTGTAATCAAATACACAACACTGTATTACAGTTTTTATTATTTTTAAATCAATTAAAATCCTTCTAAGCTATTTCTCCCTTTTCTTTTAATTATTATTTTTTATTTTTGAAAAAAACACGCTTTTTGAAACGAAGCACGAAAACAGAACTATTCACTTCACTGACACACACAAAACTGTCTTGCTGTATTCAGGGAAAAAATTTGTTAGTGCTTCGTTTTCGTAGATACAAGAGCGATAAAGAGATCTATGTGAAATATTTCTCTCTCTCTGGTTATGTTTGTTAGTGTGCAAGTTTGTGGTGCAATTTTTATGAACACATGCAAGCAATGTGCAAATTTATAAGCGGTTGGTGCATATTAGTAATGTACCGATTAAATATGAAACGGGAAAGACGCTACAGAAATGCCAACGGAAATAAATAAAATTTAGTTACAGTGTTGCATAAAATATATTTCACTTCATTGCATTTTCCTTTGTTTTATAATTTCATTCAAATTATTATTATTCGTATTGATATTGCATTTTTTCTAAATACCTTCTAATTCATACAGAAAATTTTTCTCTTCTTCTTCGTTCTTCAAAAAAATAAAGTTTGTTTTTTAGGCACAACTTTTGTCCATATACTATTATCCCCTCAACGCGCCTAAGGAAGTTTGATGTAAATTTTTTATAAATCAATTATTTACACTAGAGCTTTTTGAGGGTATTTTAGGAGGGAAAAATATATGGAGAAAAGTTGCGTCTTTAAAAATGGGGGTCAGAGAACTTACAGCCATTGCCTTTTTGAACGAGATATTTAAGGTATTTAAACATCGTAACGACTATAAAGATATATTATGGTATAATAGTTCTTCTCGCTCAAAATGTTTGGTATGGGCGTGTTGTTCAACTTGAAGTTGAAAACATAAAAAATAAAAAATGAAAGTTTATAAACTTAACTCTACCAACTCGAAAACTAAGCACGTTCACATCATACTTTTCATATATACGTGAAATGTCACTACTCACCGAAAATAAAATAACGGTAAAACATCAAGTCCGTCATACCTCTGGTAGCTCTGCGGTTGATAATTTGACAACTCACTCGATGACATTTCTCACACAATTTAACTTCGATGTGTAATTTAATGTTTAGCTAATAAATTTAAATTTAATAAAGAATGAGTGACTTATTTTAATAATAATTGATGATGTGGTCAATGGTTGAATATCTTAAACGTCCTGAATTGGTCGTCACTGTTCAAGAATGGTTTGGTGTTCAATATTTAACCGAACAAGAAAAACATGATAACGACCTAATTCTTCGAAATAAATATGATGAAAATGAATCAATAGATTCACATAGTGATACGAGCAGTGGTGATATCATCACCAAAAGTCATAATTATGAAAATCATAAATTCCATAAACGAAATATAAGCAATCATTCGAACGAGTCTTCCGGTACATCGTCGTCAGGTGAAACTGTTTCAAGTTCTCATTATTCTAAACAAGGACAAAAGCCACAAACGCCATCCGCTTATCGAATCACAAATAAATTTTGGTATTACTTATTTGTAATTGGTACAGAATTTGGCGATGAAATATTTTATGCAACAATGATTCCATTCTGGTTTTGGAATATTGATGGAGCTGTTGGTCGACGTGTTGTACTTGTTTGGTCTGTTGTTATGTATATTGGACAAAGTTTGAAAGATATAATACGGTGGCCGCGACCTGGGTTGCCCGTACAAAGACTTCAAACAAAATGGACTGCAGAGTATGGAATGCCTTCCACACATGCAATGGTAAGCTAATATACCTTACGCAGGACATAAATACTAAGGAATCGTAAATAAGTCACATCATAATATTTCAGGTTTCGGTCGCAATGCCTTTTTCAGTCACCATTTTTATGTTGGATCGGTAAAACTAAAATATTTGCATTTTAAAGCATGTTTCTGTGAAAAATTGAAAATATTTATTTTATTTATTATTTAATTTCTTCTCAGTTACCAATACTCAGCAACTACTGGTTTTATTTTGTCAACTTTATGGTGTTTAATCATATGTTTAAGTCGAATTTACTTGGGAATGCATAGTGTGGCTGTAAGTTGATTTCCCGCAAAGCACAATTATCCATTCATTATTTTCACTATTTTAACTTTATATGTTCTTATTCACAGGATATTATTGCTGGTTTACTTTTAACCATATTTCTGATGATACCACTTATTCCTTTAGTTGATAGATTAGATCACATAATACTATCTGCAAAATATTCGCCATTTTTCGTTTTAACAATATCAATACTTTTAATTGTATATTATCCACGTTCAGATAAATGGACACCCACAAGGTAAGTCTTTTATAGACAGAAAATACTGAAAATACGCACTTCAAATTCAATACGATTCATTTATTATTATTGATAATTGTATTTTTAATTTAGAGGTGACACTACAATGATAACATCTGTAACAGCTGGAATTTTAGTTGCAGCATGGTTAAATTATCAATTAGGTGCTATGGAACCGCCATCAATTACAACAACACGTCCATACACAATTATATGGCCAACATATCGAATGTTAGGTTTAATGATATTACGAACCATTTTGGGTTTGTGTTGCGTTGTGGCAACTCGTGCCGTTGGAAAATCTATATCATATGCATTCGTTTGTGCATTATTACGTCGTGATAAAAATGAAATAAAAGCTTCAGAAAGTAGCTTAGAAAATCATGATAAAATTATTGTTGAATTAAGTTATAAGTTTTTTGCTTGTAGTATGATTGGTTTCAATACAAATTATTTACTACCAAATGTTTTTAAAATGCTAGGCATCGGTCGACCTGATTTTTATACAGAAATTTAATTTGAATTAATCACACCAAATTTTAAGTAAATATATGAGATCATTGACTTTAAAACTATAGGTAAAGTTCAGGCTTGGAAAGAGTTTTTATCAAATTCCTGTAATTTTTTTGTAATATTATTTCTACTAGAAAATTAATTTCATTTAAGGCCGGTATCTCACCTAGTAAGATGTCATAAGAAAATGTATTATGGGAATTCCTATAACTTCTAAACGGTTAATCGGATATAAAAAGTTCATAAAGAAAAAATGTGTTTTTTTTGAGCCATCAAACGTTTAGAATTTATTCCAAGTCACCTTATAATTCTCAAGATAAACATCATCATAGCTGGGATATCGGGCTAAAAAAAATATATAGGTATTCCTTCGATTTAAATTTAAATTATTTTCTCCAACCTTAACTAAATCTAACATATACAATGAATATACATACATATAATAATAGCACACTAAATTCAAATGAATTCTAATAAGTAATTAATCCACTAAATTAAAAACCAGTGACCATAAACAGTAGTTATAAATCCGTCATGTCAACAGAATTCTTATGTTCTGTGAACAAAAAACAAAGTTATTATTAAGCACTACCTAAATTTAGGTAGCATAGTATATAGATATAAACAAAAAAGAAACTATAAATTCCAGTGTATTTTTTTTATACAAATTTTTTTTTTTTTTATTTTGTATTCTGTTCTTTTTTTGTTATTTTTTTTTATATTAAAAAATCGGTATCTGATCAAGATCAAATATTAAATTTGTTTCTAATATTTGGTATGTACCCTGTTGAAGTATCAAATGAATTAATAAGAGTTTAGTTCTAGAATCAGTAACTCTAAAATTTGAATTTTAATGGAATGTGATAATGTCTACTCAACATTCATTTAAAAAAAAAAACAATGTAAATGAAATTAAAAATTAAATCGTTAAATTAATACGTTATACTCAATTCATCTACGTTTTACTTGCCAGTGATGAATGAATTGATTCTTGTATATTATAAATAAAAAGTGAATTCATTCGGTATTTACAGATGAACAACCCATATTAGAAATTTTAATCAGATTTTTTTTAACAATTACAAAATATTTAATATATTCACGCTATTCGCAAATAAATTCACAGCCAATTAGAATCTAATCACTTTAATTATTATTATTATTATATTTTCCACAAATTAATTATATAAAGCCACTAGTCTATAGTATTAGCAAATAAATTTTTATAATATATTAGCTATATACATCATTGCTTTCACGAAAAACTACTTAAGAATCAACACGATTAATTTTAATTTTAATAAATAAAAAATGTTAACAATTTACGAAAAATAAATTGCTTTTATTTACAATTTTACTTTTCTTTTCTGAACAGTAGTTACGTATATGTGATTCCCATTACAAGGGAACGAATGCAGAAATTAAATTGTTTGATTTGAAAATAGATATATTTCAGTTCGTTGCTTTGATCGCTTGCACTCCAAATCTTTACAATAAGAGCACATGCTGGGAATATTCACCTAACTTAATCTCACTTTACAGCCATTTTGTGTGAAAATAATCAAATTTATTCTAATTATCAGTTAGAATTTTTCAAAATATTTTTTTTCTAGCAAAATATCAGTTGACTGAATTTTATTTAGACAATATAGAAAAAAATCAAGTCCAAATATATCTATAGAGCCCAGCCCGTATATTGTAAAGAGAAAATTTCCGTCTTTAAAAATAAATGGGAGATGGTCATAGTCATTTTAATCTTAACCATGAGGCATGAGGCATAACTCTGAATCGTTGGTCGAAGAAAATATATGGTCGTAAAAAATGAACAATTTGCGTAAGTATTATCATCGAAATCCTGTAAAAAAAAAATACCGTACGATGAAGTATAAAAGCGCAGACGCATCGGTTATACAACCCTGCCTACCAAAGACAACGCACAGCTCATTTCAAATCAGAATTTATAAATTATTCATAGCAACGGTGTTTCATTAGTATGGTTGTTTGTTTATTTAGTTTTGCATGGATTCTTGATACGAAATCCAATCTTTTATAAAGCAATCATTTTTCAATTGCTTAAAAAAAAGAAATGGAAAATTTAAGCAAAGATAAGAAGAAATCAGTTAGTGATACTCGATGGAATCGCATCGAAAAGAAACATATCAATTCGATTAAGGTGACGCATCGCAATGCTGCAATCAATGGAATTTGTAAGAATTCTATAAAAAATACATATATTAAAGATCATCACATAAAATTACTCATTGGCGATATACCGAGGGAAAAATGCTTGGATCCAAATTTGGTTATGAATATTCGACATGAAATTGTATGTATTATTTTTCCTTCTTTTTTTTTTGTGGAATTATTCAAATTATGAAAATACTTAGAAATGTATTTAATTGATTAAAAAAAAAATTAAGAAAATTAAATTAATTTCTTATAATTCAGGTGAAACGTAATTCTCATAGAGATAATGGAAAGTTAATTTGCGATTCAAATACCGTATGTGTAATGAGTAGCAAAAATCGAAATAAAAATAGAGATAATTTTCAAAGCACGCAATATTTAAATAAAGAAATCGATAAATTTAAAACAAGCATTGAAGCGATTAGACCTAAAAATGTGTTAGATGCTCAATGCTTAAATAACGATAATAATTCTAATTTAAAAGCGGCCAAATTAAATCGATTAAATGATAAAAAGAAAACTATTGTATCGAAATCAATAGAAAATGACTTCGTGTTGAATGAAAATTACAAATTAAATGTTGCCGAGACACTGAAAACAATTAAAAATGATGAGAAGTTAAATGTCTCCGAGTTGGGAAAAACAGCAGAGATTGACCCAAGAGCATTTAATATTTATGAAAATTCTGAAGATTCTTTAACCAAACTATTGCAGGACCAATATTTGCCTCCCAGGAATGATAGTGAAAGAAACGTACGATTTGATAGCTCAGTAAATTATATTAAGCAGTATGAACCAACCGTAAAGAATAATATAATAGATCAATTGTCTGATACAAGTGCATGGATTAATTCAAAACTTAATCCATCATCAGAATTAAAGTTGGCGCTAAATCCCACGAATAATGTAAGAAATATTGATCAAACGTGTGAGAATCCTTATGATCCAACTTCAATCTTAAAACCTAACATAGAAGAGGATCAATTGTCTGACACAACAGTTTGCAGTTCAAAATTTACTCCACTATCAGAATTAAAGGTGGCACTGATTCCCAAAAAAGTTTCGAATAAAGCTGAAGAAAAAATCGAATTATATGGTGTAGCAGCGGGAGTTACAAATCCAAATAAGGATATTAATCTTAATAATATTATAAATAATCCTGAATCTTCAGAAATAAATTTAAAGTTAAC
This sequence comes from Catotricha subobsoleta, assembly GCA_011634745.2. Lineage (NCBI taxonomy): Eukaryota > Metazoa > Arthropoda > Insecta > Diptera > Cecidomyiidae > Catotricha > Catotricha subobsoleta. The sequence continues at coordinate 4,675 of JAABKK020021401.1, read as the reverse complement.
TCACTTCGTTACAGACATTGAAGTTAAGAAACTTCTATTCACAGATCCCATAGAATCTATGACAATCAGAAGAATGAATATTAATTATGCAAAACCAATGCTAGAAGAGACATCAAATTTGGTTAGCAATATATCTACTTTACTGGAAGAGAAATCAAATAAGGGCTGTGGCGACATTATCACCGATATCAGTACTACTGATGTTGAAAAGGGTGCAATTATTTCAGAATTATTTTGTGAACGAACACGAGCGAATTTTGGAATTTTACAAAAATATTTCCTCAGATGGTTTCATTTTAGTACCATAGAGAAAATATCAAAACAAGGTGGTTTAATTAGCGATAAGACTCGTCTGAAAAAAATTGAAAGTTTCTTACAAAATATTGCGATTGAGCGAAAAAAGTGTGTTAACAAAATTAAGTCGATAAATAATTCAAAAAAAAGTGAAGGTGATGAGACAAAAAAACATATTTCAGTTTCAGATGAACAAATCGTACTGGCCAGAAAATATAATAATAAGTATGTTGTTTCTTATAATAAAAAAAAATGTGAAATCATGTAAAACATTTATTTTATTTTTAAATTAGACTTAAAATTCAACAAGACATAATAGAACTTCAAAAAATAAAATTGGAACGACAGGAACGCGTTATAACTGAATTAAAATTATCAAAATTATCAGAGGATGCGCGTGAATCGCAGGCAGCAATCAAACAAGAATTGAAAAATGTTATAAAAATGGGATGTCAAAAGTCGCGCATTAAAGCTAGATGTTTGCAAATAACAGGTAATTTAAAAGATGAGGACGACGATAATGAATTTGCAGCGTTACAAGCCAAAGGTTTGACGGTACCAAGATTTTTAATTGAGATGCAAGCACGAGCATTGGAACGTGAAACAAAACATCGACAAGCAAAAGAACGTAGAGAACAGTTGGATCGAGAAAAAGAAGAACTACGATTAGCCGCAGAAGAAGCAAGGGTAATACGGATTAAAATTAAAAAAAGGAAAAACATTTCCACATAGCTTTTACAATTTGTTCAATTATTTATTTCAAGCGTCTTCAAGACGAGGAAAGTAAACGAGAACGTATTAAAGAATTACGGCGTAAACGTCGTGAAGAACGACAGCTTAAAATACAAAAGGAGAAAGATCATTTAAATTATTTAGCGAACTTAAGTCGGGCTGATAAATTTTACCGACACACTCTTATGAATATTGTGATATTACGTTTTCGTATATTAATAAGGTTAAAAAAGCGTAATGAGAAACTATCACATGAATTTAAATGTCGTTTAATACGACGAAATATTTTTCATCGTTGGCATCTGCATGTTATTACTATATGGCAAGAACGGAAGTTAAAAGCTGATCAATGTTTTAATCGACATTGTTTACGAAATATAATGGCATTATGGAAAAAGGTATGTTCTTGGCTTTCAATATCCAATATAAACTTCATAAAATTTCTATAAATTTTTTTAACATTTCTTACGTCGCAGTTCTACTTAATTGAAAACAGTAAAAAATTGGTGGCGGACGATTGGAGTGACATGAAAATAACAGCACGCGTATTTAACACTTGGAATCGTGTAACATCACAAACCCGTCTAACTCAAGAAATTCAACTAAAACAAGCTGAAGCACATTATGATTGGTATAGTTCTAATTTCTAGGCTTTAATAGATTTTGTATTTATATATTGTTATTCATTTTATTTCGATAGGCATTTGAAATGGCGTGTAATGGATCACTGGCGACGTTTAAGGGTTATATTACTCATCGAACAGGAAACAGAAGAAAGACGACAACAGTGGCGTAATAAAATATGGGAATTACTTCCTGATTATAAGCCTAATAGAAAAGATATATAAATTTTTTAATATGTGATTCTTCCCCAAGCTAAAAAATAGTTTGTAAAAAAAAAAAAAAAAACTTAATTTCTTTTTTCATCTGTACAAGAAAACAAAACAACAAATTTTTATTGCAATAAATCATTCTTTAATATTTCTATTATATTATTTGAAACAGAAAATGGATGGCCATGTCCAGGAATAATAACATTTGCTAGTTCAGCAACCATTAATCGATTTTTTCGTTGGCTTTGAATTGATTCACTGCCAGCTTCAATCCATATACTAGAATTAATAATATCTTCTTCCTTTTCAAATAGGTCACCGCATACAGCTACACATTTGCCCAAATTTGAATTACCTACAATTACCGATACGGAATCAAGTGTATGGCCTGGTGTAGCAATTAATCGAATATTTTCATCTATACTAAAATCATTCTTAAAATTATGCAAATAATATGTTTCCCTATTTGAAATACTTGTTCCAACGATATGCTGTTTTGCATTTAAAAATAAATGATTACAGCCGATGTGATCAGAATGGCCATGGGTACAAACGACATGTGTTATTTCATCAACAGTTATTTCATTTTTTGCCAGCTCTATAAATAAAAAAAAAGAAATAAAATAAAAATTAATTGCATTAAACAATATAATTTCTTTTTGAACTAGTTTTAGGTATTTCTTTTCTTATGGCTTTCAAAATAATAAATATGGAACTTAGCAACAATTGTTCTTTTTCTAATAACAAAAATATGGATTTAAGATAAAGATCTTAGCAACAACGTTCTTAATATTTAACACAAATAATTTGAGAATACATTTTTGAAACTTTTTGATCGTAAAAAAAAACTAAACTTTCAATTAAAATATAAACCTTTGATTATATCTTCAGCATCCCAAGCAGTTCGTGTATCAATTATTATAATTGATGATTTTCCTCTAACCAGCGTACAGGTGCAATTTGCAATCATTATTTCTTCATTTACATTTTCTGAATGGCCATTGAAAAGAACAGTGACAATATTTTTGTGATTATTTAATATATCGCTTTCCATTTTATTATATTTCTGTCACGATATTTCTTTTTTTCTAAAATCTTAATATTTATGGAAATAAATTGCAAACGAAAAAAACCAGACCAAGTAAATTTTTAAATATACAAATATGTATTTTGATGTTTGGCAATTTGACATTTCAGTAGAAATGTGCTTAGTTTATACTTTTTAGTTTGCCATGGCTTTACGATGCAAATTAAAGTTTTGCTGGACTTCGCTGGACCCACAGAAAAGAAAACTGTTCTTGTCTTAATATTTTTTCAATATGTTAATGTCAGTCAATCAGTCATCAATCTTATAACGCCTTACTTTTGTAGTCAATTGAGTACGTTAAGATTAAAACGCAACATTAGCCTCTTAGCTTTTTTTCAAAATTTTGTCAAGCGAAGCCAGAGTTAACTAACTTTGGCCAAATTCCTTAATTATCAATGATGAGGGATAAACCGAAAAAAATCGAATTTTTCTTCAAAAATATTTAATTATTTATTAGTATCAAACCAAGCCATGTTCAAATTTCTAATTAACATAATTAATTAGTTATTTGAAATTTTTTGTTTGTTATCATTTTCTTATTTTTGTACAAATTTTCAAAACTGTATGTCGATCAGAAGTATCCTAAACAGTTTTTCGCGATTTACTCGAAATAGACTGTAATGGACATAAGGGTGAAGCGATTTTAGCTTTTTTTTTTCTTTTCAAAAAGTCTATGTTTTGAAACTTTGAGTTGAATGTTTCTACTCGGGCCTTGAGCGTGGAATTTTGTATGAAGAGGTGAGAAAAAATGTATGGGACAATGCAAACATTTAAAACTCTAAAGATAAGTGATCAAATTTAAAATAGTTTTCATATAATATATATATACGATAATCTTAGAAGCCACTTTAACAAATCGACAACTGTTCCACCCAAAAAGTTGTAATAAATGCATAAACCTAGCTCATCAATATTTCAATCAATATCATTTCGAGTAAAGTAGAATGAGTAAGTTTATTCGCGCATCTTAAAGTCGGCTTAAATTTAAAATCGATTTACATTTTTACCAAATGCGCGCATAAACACTCTTTTAAACCGACTTTAAAATGATGCGAATAAAAATATAAATCGACTTTAAAAACCACTTTAAATTTACCCACTTTAAAACTTAAAGTGACTTTAAACAAATTTAACCGCATAAGTAAACTATCCCACTTTAAATTTATATTCTTTTGACATTTTCATTTAGATTATTTTTTACTTTTTGTTTAAGTATATTTAATTTTATAATTTCTTATTAATAATAATAATACTGGCTGTTATTAATATTAAAAAATTATTAAATGGTTTTTATAACAAGCAATTTAATGATTTTTTAGTTGAATACATCAGGTTATTATTTTAAAGCTGTATTACATTTAAAGTCGCTTACAGGGAGTCGGAACTTTTATTATTTCGTTCCGGTTCCAGTTCCAGTTCCTAAGGCTCAAAAAATTTCGTTCCGGATTCGTTCCACGTTCCGTTCCGGTTCCTTTTGAAAAAAACAAAATAAACTTTATTTAGAAGCCAAAACACGTCACATCTATATTTTTCGAACCCTATATGGTTTTTGGCAAGGAACCGATGCCATATTAGAATAGCTTTTAAATTTTAGGCCGATCGGATAATGTTAAGGGCTCACAGTTCGGGCCAAAGTTTTCCATTTTTGACTCACGCCGCTATTACACATTAGTTTATTTTTTCTTAAACTTAAACTTAAACTGAAACTAAAACTGAACATTCCTATAAG